>CAUYQG010281078.1:0-11671 GCA_963574415.1 Tarsius wallacei | reverse complement strand
TTTTTTTTTTTTTTTTTTTAGTTGGAGTCACACTCTGTCTCCCAGACTGGAGTGCAGTGGCCACTCCCGGCCACCGCAGCCTCAACCTGCTGGGCTCCGGCGATCCTTCCGCCTCAGCCTTCCAAGTAGCTGGAACTACAGGTGCACGCTACCACGCCTGGCTAATTTTTTGATTTATTGTAGAGATGAGGTCTCGCTTGCCCAGGCAGGTCTCGAACCCGCGGGCTCAGGCAATCCACTCACCTCAGCCTCCCAAAGGCACCGGATTACAGGCTGAGCCACCGAGCCCGGCATGTATTGTATTTTTATACAAATTATGCTTTATCAAACATTTCAGGAGGCTGTTTTTATTTTTGTTCAAGATCTATGTTATTTAATTGTCCAGAAGGCATACTTTCTTTGGCCACTGATTTGATCCTCTATTAAAGATACTAGTTTCATTTTTTAATTTCTCAAATCTTAGACCTTAGGTCATTATGATCTAAGGTTGAATCTTTGTGAATTCAATGGCTAAATTATGTTATAATAAACTTCGTTAACTATTATGGAAGAAAATTTGCTGCTGAGCTAGTTAAAAAATATTAAATACAATATAAACCACATATTAATTATGATTGATGTAGACTTTCCAGGCAGGGTTCAAAAATCAAATGTAGTCATGCATGTGTCACATGAATGAAATATACTTTGATAATGCAGTAAGTAGCTGTAAGACTGATAAATTAGAGAATGCATAACCTATCCAACAGTATTAAAAATATGTGAATAGACCAGACACAGTGGCCTATGCCTGTAATCCCAGAATTTGGGGAGGCTGAGGCGGAAGGATTGCTTGAGTCCAGGAGTTCAAGACCAGCCTAGGCAACATAGTGAGACCTCGTCTCCACAAAAATAAAAAATAAAAAAATTAGTTGGGCCTGATGGTGTACACCTTTGATCCCAGGTACTTAGTATACTGAGGTGGAAGGATCACTTGAGCCAGGAAGTTGAGGCTGCAATGAACCATGACTGTGCCACTGCACTCCAGCCTGGGCAACAAAGTGAGACCTGCTAAAAAAAAATGCAAAGCAAAACAAACAATACAGACACACACACACACACACACACACACACACACACACACACACACACACATACACAGCCTATAATATCAGCATAATAGTTAATGCTCTACCATTTCTGATGTGGGATGTGGTCAAGATCACAAGCTCTATAGCTGTGTTGTTGAAATGAAGGACTCTTTCTGCTCCATGTGAATTATGACTACGAGGGCATGTTCCAGCCCTTCAGTTTGCACATCTGTAAAGCAGTGATAATAATAGTATCTACCTCAATGTTTGCTTTAAAGATGAAATGACATTATGGATTTAAAAGGACTGGCATATAGTATTACACCATCATTTGCTATTACGAAATAATTGTCAAACAACACATGTAAGCTAATATAACACCAATTATGCTAGTTTGAGCCTTGTTTAATGCACTAAAAGATACATTATAAATTCCATTTTCTAGATCTTAATAAATTGGTGGATAAACATATATTTTATTGCACATAAAGTCTCAGACTATTAGAGCTCCTAAGAAACTTATAGAATCACAAGTCCAACTTTTGATTATATAAGTGAGTTAAGTCTAGTTAGAAAATGTCTTGTTTCTATTCATATTACTTATTACAAGAAATGGATGGCTACAATGCATATTTTATTTGAACATCAAGTTTGATGATTTTCCTGAGATTCTCTCTGTTGGTATATAAAATTAAACATGTTATTTTCTCCCTAACATTGGTGATTATGAGCTAGAAATTGTCCCTGTATTTTTTTCTTTTTTTTTTTTTTTTTTTTGCTTAGAATTGATTTTTTGTATTTTCTTTTTTCTTTTAAAGAGGTACATGTGCAGGTTGGTTACATAGGTATATTGTGTGAACGTGAGGTTTGGGCTTCTTTTGAGACCTGCCACCCAAATGGTGAGCATGGTACCCAATGGGTAGTTTTTGAACTCTTGCCCCCTCCCTCCCTGTCTTCTTTAGGAGTCTCCAATGCCTGTTGCTTATGCCCATGTATATCTAGTGTTTAGCACTCACTTGTTATAAGAACATGCAGTGTATTCAGTTTTCTGTTTCTGTGCTTATTCACATGAAACAATGGCTTCTGGCTGTCTTCTCATTCCTGTAAAGGACATAATTTTATTCTTTTTATGGTTATGCATTTGACAAAAAACTAATGTCCCCATATTTTCAATGAAACTAGTCCAAATACAGAGCTCTATCACAGATGTGGAATGTAGGAGAAAGATTTTGTGATTTGTTTAGTGTCAAGGCAGCAATTTTCTCCAATTAACAGCTAACACATTTTCTCTGTTTTGGCATTTGGTGACCTTGGATGTGATCCCTTTGAATTCAGGGGCTGTCTGTCAGAGCAGAGGGTGAAGGTTCTCTGCAACACAGTCACCAGGAAAGACACCTGGTCTCCTGAGCTTTACATGTAGTAACAAACACACTGTCTTCCTGTAGCTGGAAGGAAGTATGTGAGATAATAATAAAACCTTTAATAAAATACAATTTACCTGACAAGAAAACACAAAATTCAGATATGAAGAAGAGTGATGTTATAAAGCAATGGTTTTCAATCCTCAGTACACAATTAAATTATTTGGGAGATTTTGAAAATACTGATTCTCAAGAACCACCTTAGAAAGTATGATGAATATAATCTAGGGATATGACCAAAAAAAAAAGTATCTTTTAAACCTTGTGGTTGACTCTAATGCAAAAATAAGAGTTAAGTACCATGAACTTAAAAGTAATTTTCTGTCTGAGACGCTACTGAAATGAAATTAATTTATTGATCTTTTCAGGTGTTCATTGCTGAAAAGCTCAATAAATTAATTTCATTTTCAGTAGCATCCAAAAGAATAAAATACCCAGGAGTAAATGAAACCCAACAGACAAAGGATTTGTACATTGAAAACTACAAAACATTGCTGGAAAAAAACTAAAGAAAAACAAATAGAAACACATTCCATTTTTGTTGATTGGAAGAATTAATATTGTAAAGATGGTAATACTGCCCTAAACAATCTATAGACTCAATACAATTCCTGTCAAAATTTCATTATCTTTTACTTTGCAGAAAGGGAAAATCCAATCTTCAAATTCATGTGGAATTCAAAAGGGCCCCCCATAGACAAAAAAAAATTAAACAAAAGGAACAAAGTTGAAGGAGTGTGCATCTTGATTTCCACCTTAGCACATATCTGCAGTAATCCAAAACATTGTAGTACTGACAGGAAGATAAATATATAAAGTCATGAAATAAAAATTTGAGTCAAGAAATGAACTCATGTATCAGTGATCAGCTGATTTTTGATAAATGTGCCAATACTATCCAGTGGGGACAGGATATTTTCTTCAAAAAATGGTGCCAGCCAACTATATGCCTACATGCAAAAGCATACAAGTGACATCTACCTCAAAAAATATAGAAAAAAATTATGCAAAGTGGATCATGAAACTCTTAAAAAGGTACATAAAAGTAAATCATTATTATTTGTATGACACTCGAACCATAGGCAATAAATAGATAAATCAGACTTAATCAAAATTAAAAACTTTTGTGTGTCAAAGGACATGAACAAGAAAGCAGAAAAAAATACCTGAAGAATGGGGGAAAATATTAACAAATAATATATCTGATGAGTGTCTAGTGTCTAGGATATAAAAAGAACATTTACAAATCAATGACAAAAACATTAAAAATAATAAAGATAAAAGAACTTGTATAAGCATTTCTCCAAAGGAGATAAATAAATGGCTAAGAAATACATGTAAAAATACACAACATCATTGGTAATTAGGAAAATATTAATTGAAACCACAATGTGGCACTCCTTCACACTCACTAGAGTAGTTTTAAGGAAAAACAAACAGAACATTTGAAGTGTTGGTGAGGATGTGAAAATATTCAAGGGCTCATTCACTGATGGTGGAAATATAAAATGGCACAGCTCATATAGAAAACTGTATGGTATGGCCTTTCCTCAAAAAGTAAAGCATAGAATTATCATATGGCCCAGAAATTTCACTCCTGTGTATATATCCCAAAGAATCTAAAACTGGCACTTAGACATTTCTTTGTGAACGTTTATAGCAGCAATATTCACAATACCTGCTAAGGACTGAATATTTTTGCCACATCCCCAAATTAATATGCTGAAAGCTTACTCTAATATGATGATATTATGAGGTGAGGAATGTAGTTGCCCAATATGATGACCTTAGTGATTAGGTCATGAGTGTGGAAGCCCTTATTAACGGGATTAGTGCCCTTATAAGGGACTGAAGAGACCAGTGAGTTTTTCCTTTTTACCACAAGTAGACACAGGAAGGTAACATCTATTAACCAAGAAAGCAGGCTCTTACCAAATATTAAACCTTCCGGAGCCTTGATCTTGGAATGCCCAGCATCCAGAACTATGAGAAATAAATTCTTTTTGTTTACAAGTTCCTTAGCTTATAGTATTTTGTTATAGCAGCCTCAATAAACTAAGATAATTTCCAAAAGGTGAAAACAAAAACACAGCAAGAAAAATTTTTAAACAGTGAACAAAGCATCAATAAATTGTGTGACAATTTTAAGTAGCTTAATCTATGTGTAATTGGAATACTTGAAGAAGAGGAGGGAGAGAGGAACAGCAAATATCTGAAGAAAAAAAGGTATTTTTTTCAAATTTGTGGAAAATATAAACCCAGAGACCTAAAGATTAATAAAATTGAAATATGGGACCACTACAAAAATTATGCAAAGGCATATCAAAATCAAATTTCCAAAAAGTTGTGATGAATTTTTTAAAAAATTAAATAGCCAGAGAAAAAAGGACATGTTATGTGCGGAGGCATAAAATAAGGAATTTAGCAGATTTCTCTCTGAAAGCAATGTAATTGAGGAGACAATTGAGCAAAATTCTAAGAATGCAGAAAAAAGAAGAATAACTGATAACATAAAATTCTATATCCAGTGACAACAGTTTTTAAATTAAGGTGAAGTAAGGACTTCATCAAACATACAAAAGATGTAAGAATCCATTACTGACAGACCTATACTATAAGAAATGCATAAGCCCTTAAGTCAGAAGGAAAATTACTGTTGATGGAAATATTGATCTGCACAGAGTGCAGAGCATCAAGAAAGATAATTACATAGATAAATATAAGAATATTTTTATTATTTAAAGTTTGAAAGATAATGGACTGTTTTAAACAAAAAAAATGCAGCTTAGTTTTTTCCATATATAAAATAAAAGATATGACAACAAGTGCACATTGGTCAGAAGGGGAGGTATAAAAATGTACTGTTGCAAAGTTATTACAACTAAAATGGTATACTATCATATGAATGTAGGTTGTGATGAGTTAAGAATATGTACTATAAAGCATCAAGCTATAAACTGTAAAACACCAACTAAAATAACAAATACTGACTTATAGTAAGTCAGTAAGTCAACAAAAGAGATAAAATGAAATAGGAACACAACGACAAAGAATTATACTCCCAATAGAATGGCAAATAATAATTAATAATAGTAATAGACTAATAAAGTTCTGTAGAAAATGTGGAGTAACAGAAAATTTCAGACATTACTACTAAGAATGTATATGGTGTTATAACTTCAGAAACATTTGACAGTATTGAATAAAAATGAACATATGCACATTCTATGATAAATAACTTAATATGTATATATGGAAGTTAAGAATCTGTTTAAAAAGGGAAAAATATTCATCAATATTACAATGGATAAAAAAATATGGCACATTCACATAATGAAATATTGTAGGGCAACCCCTTTGGGTCCTCTCCCACTGTGGGAGCTTTTCTGTCCTCTCAATAAATCCTGCTTTCTAAAAATAAATAAATAAATAAATAAATATTGTAAAGCAATAACATAAACCAAAGTATGCTGCATGCAACAGCATGAATGATTTCATACACCTTATTGATTTAGAATGGCACAGACATGAGGTAAATTTTATATGATCCCATTTATGCATAATTCTCTGTTGCTAAAAGTTAGGGGAGGGAAATACCTCTTGGGGTCAGTTACGGCTGAATTTGAGAAGAAACTTCTCAAGTGCTTGTGATACTGTTTCCTTAAATAGACAGCCATGCAGAGGAATTTGCTTTGTGGGAAATCATAATTTATAGTTGTGCACTTTATGCACATTATACTTTTTTTAAAAAGCACTTAAAAATCACATGGTTGAAGTTGTATATCCATATAGTAGAGTGATTTCAACTTTTAAGACATTCAAGTTGTCAATGTCTGTCAAATGAAAATAGTCTCTATTACAATGTTATTCAGCCTTACATACTTGATGAAAATTTATAATGATGAGGATAGAGTAGGTACGGTGGACAAGGTAATAGAAAAATGATTCTCCCTTTGTTCAGAGCTATAATGTAATTATGCAATTTTTAGAAAATGGTTATAAAAAGAAAGCAAAGAAATTAAAAAATTAACTTTAATCCTTTTGCCTAGATTAAACTGATATTGGTCTTTTTGTTGTGTTTATGTGTGTGTAGTTTAACATTTTAATTAATTTGCTTATCTACATGGATGGAAATAATGAATATCTTGTTTAATAATGCATTTTTGTTCATTTAGTAGCAAGTAGTGAATATTATTCCATTTTAATATTTTTTCCTATCATATTATTTTAAATGATGAAAATTGCAGCATATTTCACAAAGACACAATGTCCTCTTTGTATTTTATAATTGGATGGGCACTAACATAAAGCAAAACAAAAAATAAGGTTTATTTAGAGATTTTTAAAGTCAGCACTTGAAAAAGGTTTACTTCCAGGATATGCACACTGAATATCAATCAAAGTGCATCACTAATAACTTGTTTGCTTTTGCCATCTCTGCTTGATTTGAATTTTCAAAGAAAATATGAGACAATTGAAAAATCAGCCACTCACCTAACAATTTCGAGTGTGCATTTGTGTTTTGTCAGCTTTAGATTTTTTAATAGTTAGGTCTGGAATTTAAGGTGATGTGTCCTGGGGGAGAGTTTTATCAACCTTCAGTAAGGTCACTTGAGGTCCGTCTCCTGCCAGGTGTCATTCACGACAATAAAATGAGACCAGGTTTAGCAAAGTACAGTAGAAACTTTATTTATTAAACAAGAAATAGAGAAGAGGAAGCTCATGCTCCCCTCCTGGGAGTGGGGCAAAGAGGGATTTTAAGGGCTCTTGGGGCAGGTGGGTGAAGACTTCTGTGGGGATTATTGGGAAAAGGTGGGCTTTTCCAGGAGAGGTTGGAGTATGTGCAGTCTTGTCTTTTTGCATTCAGCACCTTTTGTGCCTAGCAAGGTACATTTCTGCCCATTTGGCAGAGTTTTTGTTTGTTTGTTTGTTTGCTTGTTTGTTTTTGAGTCAGAGTCTCACTGTCGCTCAGGCTGGAGTGCAGTGGCATGCTCACAGCCACCGGCAGCCTCCACCTGCTGGGCTCAGGTGATCCTGCTACCTCAGCCTTCAAAGCAGCTGGAACCACAGGCTTGCACCACTACACCGGGCTAATTTTTTGATTTATTGTAGAGACAGGATCTCGCCAAGTTGTCCAAGTTGGTCTCAACCCCATGGGCTCAGGCAAACCTCTTACCTCTGCCTCCCAAAGTGCTAGGATTACTGGTGTGAGTCACAGTTCCTGGCCAAGATTTTAGTATGGTAATGAAGTAAGAAGTTAGGTCAAGGCCTATACTGAAGCAAGAATTCAGGTCAAGGCAGCACTTCTGGGCGTAGCTGTCCTGTGGCTGGATCATGGTTATTAGCATCGGCTTTTGTTTCTGTAAGCAAACATAGCCAAAAGCACAAGTTAGTTTCACAAGTTTTGGGGTCTTCCTGAGAATATCAAGGTCGTGTTGTGGTGACAAGAATACATTCACTTTCGTTCTATGTTGACCTACCTAGAAACCACTTTCTAAAATTCTTTTAGGAAAGCCTTTTTCTGGGATTGCTGAGGTTGTTTTGTCAAGTCATGGGAACAGTTCTGAAATTGTCTACATTCTTAAGTGAATTAGTATTAAATCTTAAATGCAAGGTGCATATGTGAGTTCTTTTTTTTGAAAATTGCTTCAGTGAAATTCAAAATATGTTGCCCAAATAACTAGATATAACCAACTTCACCTTTTTGAGTACGAACTGGACTTTTAACAACAGTGCATTTATCAATGTATGATTAGCCTAGTGTTATATAACTTAATTCACCTGTCTCCTGCTACAGTCCAGAGGAATAGTTAGGTATTCAGCAAAATTAAATCCTGGTAAGTTTTATGGACCTTGGCAGAAGTACTAATCAAGTATACACTTTGTGTTTGCAAAAGTCAAATTAAAGACAATTTTGATCATCTCATCGCATCATTCTTTGGTATTTTCTTTACAAGCTACAGCTTTCAAGTTTCATCTTATTTGTTCCCAGAGCTTATTTGAGTCACTAATACTCATTCATATAAATTTAAAATCTTCAGTCATCGTTATGCAAACAAACTGTCAGGTAAATCTCTATAGGTTTGCATTTTCCATGAATCAAATAGAAGTAATTCAATAGCATTAACTATCAGCATACTTAGCCACATAGACCAACACATACATAAATTATCACATCAATTCTAATTCATGCTACGTTATAGAAATCACAATTCATTTATCACAATCTGCTTTCCATAGGGCCATTACAGTTTCTTTAAGAGTAGAATCTCATTCCTTACTTTGGAAAATAATCATAAAATTTCATTTTCCATGGTGGCCCTATCTGTAGGCACTATTTCAGACTTTAGAGAGGAGAACCTATTCAGTAAATGGTGCTGGAAAAACTGGCTGACCATTTGCAGAAGAAAGAAACAGGACCCTACCTATCATCATACACAAAAATCAACTCTAAATTGATCAAAGACCGAGATGTAAAACCTCAAACTATACAAATCTTAGAAAATGCAGGAGACACCTTTATAGACATTTGGAACTGGCTATTAATTTCTGATCATAACCCCAAAAGCCCATGAAACAAGAGATAAGATAGACAAGTGGAACCTCATCAAACTGACAATCTTTAGCAAAGCAAAAGAAACCATCAAGAGAGTGTGGAGACAGCCAACAGAATGGGAAAAAATATTGGCTAACTGTATATCTGACAAAGGCCTAATATCCAGAATCTACAAAAAATTCAAACGTGCCAAAAGGAAAATAAAAAACAGCCTTATTAAAAAGTGGGCAGAAGACATGAATAGACATTTCTCAAAAGAAAACATACAAATAGCCAACAGATACATGAAAAATGCTCAGCTTCACTTATCATCAAAGAAATGCAATGAGATACCACCTAACTCCAGTCAGAATGGCCATCATTAACAACTCAAAAAACAACAATTGCTATATAGGATGTGGAGAAAAGGACTGCATCTACACTGTTGGGGAGAGTGTAAACTAGGGCTGAAGCCCCTAAAATGTCTATAAGCTGCCCATGTTGTTGCTGGCATTTTTATGTAAAGAAGGTCTATAACTTCTACAAGATTTTCAAAATAACCCATGATTTTGTAAGTTTCACGAACATAAACCCATTGCTAGGCCAGCGCCATTGTAAGTAAGATTCAGACCTTGACATGCTTTCCCTTTTAATGCACCAATTTTACCCATTTCTACTGTGCCTCTCACTTGCAAATGCTGAAAGAACACTTGTTTTGTTAAAAAAAAAAAAAGTGCAGGATTCTGAATCTCATAGTTTTATTAGATTAAAGAAATATATTTAGTCATGAAATTCAACAACTATTTATTGAATTTACTAAATTCATCAACACTATACTAGGCTCTATGTGTATGCATACCAAAGTAAAAGCAGAGCTGCATGTATCAGCAAGATGACTTGGCAAGCATCTATCAAGTAGGATTTTCAATATACATAAAAGGCTGCTATGCCCTAAAGTACAATCTGCAATCTCACCTAATTTTACAGGACCTCTTAGAATGAGTTAAGAAGTAGTCTCTCTGTTTCTATCCACTGAAAAAGATTGTAAAGAATTGGTATGATTTATTCTTTAAATGTTTGGTAGAATTTACCGGTAAATCTATCTGGGTCTGGTGTTTCTGTTTGGAAGATTTAAAAATTGATTCAATTTTTAAAATAGATGTAGACTATTCAGATTGTCTACTAATTCTTGTGTGAGTTTTGGGAGATGTCGTCTTTCAAAGTAATGGTCCATTTTATCTAGGTTATCACATTTTTGAACATACACTTGTTCAGAGTTTTTTAATGTTTATGGGGACTGTAGTTTTATTATTAGAGATTTGTCTCTCTCTCTCTCTCTCTCTCTCTCTCTCTCTCTCTCTCTCTCTCTCTCTCTTATGGGGGTGAGGGAGGCCTGGCTAGAGGCTTATTTATTTCATCGATCTTTTTGAAGACCAGCTTTTGTTTTTGTTTTCTCTATTGATTTCTTCTTTTCAATTTCACTGATTTTTTACTTTAATTCTTATTTCTTTTCTTCTGCTTACCTTGTGCTTAAGTTTTTCTTCTTTTTTTGTTTTCCCAAAGTGGAAGCTTTGACTATAAATTTTGACTCTTTTTGTTACTAGATACATCTAGTGCTATAAATTTTTCTCTAAGTGCTGCTTTTGCTACAGTCACAATATTGATAAGTTTATATTTTCATTTTTACTTAGTCAATATATTGTTTAAATTATTTTGAGAGTTCTTCTTTAATTCATGTGTAATTTAGAAGTGTGTTGTTTTACCTCTATGTATTTTGGAGTTTTTCAGTTATCTTTCTGTTATTGATTTCTAGTGTGAGTTCATTGTGTTCTGAAAGAAAACATTGAATAACAACTATTTTTAAAAATCCATTAAGGTATAGCTTAAGATATAGTCTATCTTGTAAGCTTGAAAAGAGTATGGGTACACTACTTTTGCTAGATGAAGTAGTCTATAGATGTCAATTATAGCCAGTTGACTGACGGCACTGTTGAGTTCTATTATGCTCTTACTAATTTTCTGCCTGCTGGATCTGTTTACGTCTGATAGTTAAATGTTGAAGTCTCAAACTATGATAGTAGATGTATCTATTTCTCCTTGCATTTCTATCAGTTTTTGATCTCACTAGTTTGAAGCTTTACTGTTAGGCACATACACATAAGGGATTGTTATGTCTTCTCAGAGAAATGACTTCTTTATCTTTTTAAATAAACTTCTTTATCCCTAATAACTTCCCTTGCCTTAAACTGCCACTTCATCTCAAATTAGTATGGCTACCCCTTTCTTTTGATTAGAGTTAGCAAGGTATTTTTTCTCCATTCATTTATTTTTAATTTTTTAAGCCCTCCAAGGACATTGTCATTTCTGTGTTTTGGATCTCTAGAATTTATTTTTGGTTATTTTAAAGGATTTTTTTTTTTTTTGAGTTGGAGTCTCACTCTGTCGCCCAGACTGGAGTGCAGTGGCCGCTCCCCGCCACCGCAGCCTCGACCTGCTGGGCCCCAGCGATCCTTCCGCCTCAGCCTTCCAAGTAGCTGGAACTACAGGCGCGCGCTACCACGCCTGGCTAATTTTTTGATTTATTGTAGAGATGAGGTCTCGCTTGCCCAGGCGAGTCTCGAACCCGCGGGCTCAGGCAATCCACT
>CAUYQG010281077.1:0-24333 GCA_963574415.1 Tarsius wallacei | reverse complement strand
CTCCTTTTGGGAAATGCTCCATTATCCTTTTTCTCCCACTCTTTCCTTTCCTCCTTCTTTCCCTGCTGTTAGCAGTGGTGACTGCCTTTCTGTTGGAGGTGAAGCAGGAAGCTTAGGGGCAGCTCAGAGCATGGCTGCAGCTTAGTTGGTGAGAAGAGAAAGAAGAAAGGGAGGCAGAGAGTGAACAGCAGCTAGCAGGGAGGGAGAGATTCACTAATCTTTAGATTACAGAAAATAAAAGCTAAATCATGAATACCAGAGGTCATTAAAATGACATACAATTTGTGTGAGAATGTGCATGAATATCAATGCTTGGTTCATTGTCTTGGCCAAGTGCCCAAGTAGGTGATGACATCTTATAACCCCAATGATTTCCTTAAAGGAAGTTACATTATAAAAGAACTTGCAGCCTGCAATTCACCCAAAGTTTCTTCGTGTCAACAACCTATGTGAGAGAATCAAACTTTATTGAATAAATGCTTTGGTGTTTAGACAAGTGACAGGAACTTTAAAAAACTGCTGTTTATAAGGTACTAGAGGACCATACATTATACTTTTCAGCCAGAATTGCACAAATGTGCAATACAACTATTAGCAGTGTCATCTGCAATATATGGAAATAAAAGGATTGACTAGTTTTTTGCCAAGTCTTAGACTCATCCCGTATAGAATGGAAAGACAGGGATAGTAATTACATGCATTAAAATGTCATGTTAGCATGCACTTCAGTAAAGTTCAAGGTTACAAGGGCAGAAGAACTCTAGGAGAAAAAAAAGAAAACAATTTTATTTGCTTTCAAACTGTCAACATTTAGTGGCTAGTCATTTCCATATATCAGCATGGTATTGCTAGCTGGAACAGAAATAATACGGCAGGTAGGAACTGAAGAAACATAATTCAAGGGCTTCATCCTGAAAGGAGCAGATGACACTGGTATAGTCAAGCAATAAAAGTCAGAAAACAGGTTTCAAAGGTACCTTCTGGAGGAAAGCTTTGGCAGCTTGGGAAGGACTAGACAGGAAATGAATTCAGCACAGTAGAGCTAGGAACATGTTTTACACTAGACACAGTCAAGCAGATACACATCTGGGTTTGTATTTTGTTGAATTTAGATAGAAATTACTTGAAAGGTTTGTGTTGAGAAACAAAGCCTTGTAGTCAATGGTGGCAGAGAGGTTAGGGTTACTTATTATCATAGACATGCAAATTGTGTTTCCTAGACTTGGTAATAAAGTCTGTGGAGCTGGTGAGTACTTTCCACAAGGTAGGCTTTTATTAAATATTAGTGGGTTTGATCTGTGCTATCTGCCCCATACTTTTAGAGTGTCCAAGTGTCTATCTCTGGAAAGTCACAAGCTAAACATGAAGTGTGCAGTCAGTATTAATATCTCCATTACCTTCATAATACATATTTTCTAAAACCTACTTTAAAATTCTGAAATGAGTTCATACATACTGTAACCTACAACCACACACTATTTAAACAAGCAACAATACAATGTTCCAACAATAATATACAAGGTAAATAAGTGGAAAGTAATATGTGTCTAAATATGCAAATACCCAGGCAAAACCACTTGAGAAGACATAATAAAGTAGATGATTATAAATATAGGTAAAATCATTATGACATGACAGCTACCAAGGTTCAGTTTGTATGTACCAAATGCCAAACACCTAAACACCATGTTTAACTGCTGTTTTTGCCATGATTTGCCCCAAATGGTTAAAAATGCTTTCTGAATTTCAAGCAAAACAAATAACAATGTTTCCCCAAATTATTGCATACAAGAAGATCTTTCAACTACATAAATGTGTGTTGGGACATTTGAAAGCTATTCAACAAATATTTATTGAATACTCACTATGTGCCAGGCACTGTTCTAGGAACTTGAAATATAACGGTGAACAAAAAAGGCAAACATCCTTATCCTCAGGAAGCTTACAGATTAGGTGGGGAGGACTAGGAAAGTGATGGACAATAAATATGATAAACAAATTAAGTAGCATAAGGTAGCAAGTGCTTTGTGAAAAAATAGAGCATGGTACTGGATTGGCATTGCCATGGGGTGGTAGGTGATTGGAATTTGAAATGAAAGGGATTGTGATAGGTCTCATTGAGGAGGTGACATCTGAACAAAGTCTTGAAGAAGCTCAGGAAGTTCACCATGGATTCCAGGCAAAGAACAGATAATATGAAGGATGTAACAAAGGCACTTGGCTGTTTATGGTGCAGCAAGGAAACCAGTCTAGCCAAGACCAAGTGTGTAAAGCGAGAAGTAGTAGGACATGAAGTCAGAGACATAATGGGAGAAGGCCATCTTGTGTAAGGCTTTGTAGGCCACTCCAAGTACTTTAAATTCTACTCTGAGTGAGAAGCCATTGCAGAGTTTTGAGCAATGAAGTGACATGATATCTGACTTATGGTCTAAATAGATGCTGTGTTAGGAATAGTTGGAGATGGGAGCTGGGGAGAAGACAAGTGTAGAATTAGGGAGTTCAGTGGTGAGGATATTGTCGTGATTCAAGCAAGATGTTATTGTGGTTAGACCAGGATTTTAGCACTGGAGATAGTGAGAAATAGCTGGGCTGGGCATAAGTTTTAAAAAACCAGTAAGATTTCTTGAAGAATTGGGTATGAAGTATGAGGTATGAGAGAAATAGGGGGCTGAAAAATGATTTCTAAGTTTTTAGCCTGGAAAAGATTCTGTATAGTGAAATTTGCCATTTATTGAGAAAGGAAAAATTTCAACTTTTGTAGGGTGGGGAAGAGGGAGATCAAGTTCAGTTTTGAAGATGTCAAGTTTAAAATGTCTACTAGACATCTAAGTGAAGATGTTGAGAAGACACTTGGAAATTCAAGTATGGTATTAAGAAGAAAAGTCTGAGCTAAATTTCAACACTTGGAAGTCTTAGCCATGGAAGTGGTACTTAGTCATTTATGGGTATGTTCACTATTAATGGGGCAAAAAGGGAGATCTGCACATTTGGCACTATAACTGGTTTCCTCAGAGGGTAATCTTACACTCCATCAACAAGGGTCAAGAGAAATCCGCCCAAATCTTCAAAAGTAATTATTCTCCTTCTCCCCTCCCCCCCCAGAATAACAATGGGCCTTGTGCACTGGGACTAAGATCACACCACTTCTGGACTTCTACTCCATCATTAGAGTTAAACAGGGAGACTGAGTCCTGGGAATGATGTTCAGTTTCTCCAGGTGTTCTCAATGCCATCAATAGATCAAAAGTAAAACTCCATACTAGAGCTAAGACCCAACTTCCTCTAGGCATTTACCCTCCATAATCAGGAATCAAGATGGGTTCTAAGCATGCAGATAACACCTGGCTTCCTCAATAATGATCACTCCATAGACACTGTCATTCACTGGTCTTTGTCATTACTAATGACTTTAATTCTTCCATAATCTCAGTTTCATTATAATCACTCATCTGCATACTCCCACAGCCATCATGTCATGAAATAGTTATTTTGAGCTTCTGGATAGGGAAATTTGCCATTTATTGAGAAGAGAAAGACTGTAGCTTTTATGGGGTAGGTGAAAAGGGTATCAAGTTCAATGCAGGATTATCTTGTACAATTCAGGATGTCTGGAATCCCTGGTCCCTGTTCACTAAATGTCAATAGGGTACCTCAATCATGACAACAAAAATGTCCTTATATATTATTAAGTTCCCCATGGGGAAGTTATACCTTCCTTGGTGAGAATTGCTGCTCTATTTTACACAAAATGCAATAGTTTCTAAAGAGCTGAGTAAAACAGTATGTATTCACCCAGGGTACCATTAAAGTTTTCAGAATTTCCCCTTCTGGCTAGTAAGATCTATAAGGATATCCTCATTTTTACATTCCAATTTTGGCAATTCTCTCAAATAACCTATAAAATCACCACCAATTATTTTCAAACTTAGCTGTTCCATCTTTAAAATGGGAATACCATTTCCCAGAGTACCTCTTAGATACTGATGCTGGAAAGATGAGGACACTAGGTAATAATCTTGAGTTCTTCAGAATATAAGACATTTCCTAACTCCTATTGATAATTATTCTGAGACAAAGCTGGAAAATATACTGGATACAGAAAAGAAATGCACACGGTTACTTTATCAAGTGTATTAAAAATTTGTTTTTCTATCAAAGGAATAGCTTTACTGAAGAAATAAATACTTTTCAGTGTCATTTAGAAGCAAAACATGACCAAAATACACACTGGCAGTTTAAGAGACTACAGAGACTCAAAGGGGATTTGCTGCAAGTTGCCGAGTGAGTTTTGACCAGATTTAGGCAAGCATTTTGCAAAATGCATAGCTCTTCAACTAATTCTAAGTGCTCTAAGAAGCAGAATTTGTATCCTCTTGAACCCAAAGTGCTATCATCATCACCATCTTAATATTTATCGAGTGTCCACTGGGCATCTAATACTGTGTTAAGTTTTAAAGTCAGTGTTTTCACAGTCTTTGTGGGTTGTGACCTCACAGCTGAGATATTCATTTTTAAATTTTAAAAAGTCATTTATCTGTGGTATCATGAAAGATAGCAGAATTTTGGCTTTATAGTAAGAAGTGTTAAATAGGTATAATGAAAGGACCCCTGGGCACAGATCTCCTGCTTTCCAGCTAAGAAACCTCCCAACGAGATGTCTGCTTGAATGAGCCCCTGGTCCTTAGAGTCAGAGAAAGATCTTTATGATCATTAAATTGGATTGACAGACACTGCCTTGAGACAATGGCAGGAGTTTCTACTGAGCAACTGCAGATCACAATATAGTCAGACATGAATACCTTTATACAAGGCTATCATTCCCAAAACTTGACACTGTATTTGCATACCAGACATGCAGTTAATTAAAATGTTTGAAAGATGTAATCCAGTTGTAAAATAATCCCTCCCTTCCCCATATCCAACTTCAGAACGTTATCTGTGCTATCTCTAGGACTGGATACTGCAGGAAAAAAGGTTATTTTTGAACAGCTTCAGAGTCAGATGGTTATATAAGCTGCACCCCAACATTTTGGCCTCAATTTCAGTGCATTTTAAAAGGCCAAATGCAAAGTCTGACTGTTGGCAAGTCTTAATACTTCTGCCAGTAAATGATGTTGAATCTCTCAAGCAGCAATGTGCTCTTTTGATCTCTTTTCATTGCCCCTCAGTTCTTCCCTGGCATCTAACACTAAAATATAATCAGTTCTGGAAGCAATTAATTCACCTAGAGATTTTATTTAAATTCACTATTTTTGTTATGAAGAGATGCACAACTCATAATCATAATAATAATAAAGAATGAGAACAGCCTTGATTTACATGTTAGGTGAGTCAGAGCATAGATTTAATATATTTAAAGAATACCATCATTTCTGACCTAAGGGAGACACCTTTTTCACAGTGACCAATTGTTAATCTTCATTTGGGTCTCTGGATTTCAGGCAGCACAGCTACCTAAGCTATGTCTTTTGAACACAGAGTTACTTACATTCCAGAGCATATCATGCCATCTTTGAACCGCCTTCAGCCATTCTTTTATTTTTTGTCTTCTTTACCATGACCTGAAAAAACATGCACACCTTGTGGAATCTTCCTTAATAACAGCCAAATATGCTGGTTCCAAGTTTTGTCTTTGGAAGTGCAAGTGATTCATTTTCTGTTTTGCTGATGTAACACCAATGTGTGTTATAACACTAATGTGTGATTCATTTTCTGTGTTGCCAACATGTGTTTTTAGATGAAAACTTTTCTCCCTTTTCTCCCTTTCAAATTTAAAAACTCTCTGAAGAGTTTATTTAGGTTACCTAGTCCCAGAGCCCTACACTTGTCCACAGTTACAATATGAATGATGCAGAGACCTGCCTAGACAATGAACTCTTGAGTGAGTGTGGGAAGCATACTTTGTAGATGATCCATGCTCTAGTAGGCTGAAGTATTGTTTGAGTAAGAGCACTGATTTTTTGAGTCCTCTTAGTAATTAGTAGACAC
This sequence comes from Tarsius wallacei, assembly GCA_963574415.1. NCBI lineage: Eukaryota > Metazoa > Chordata > Mammalia > Primates > Tarsiidae > Tarsius > Tarsius wallacei. Next base: position 18,345 of record CAUYQG010281077.1, on the reverse strand, counting down.
ATTTAAAACTGTGATCATTCTGTTACCTTAATTTTCTTTAAAGGCTTAGGGATGGATTCTAAGATGGTGACAGAGTAGGTCAGAGTGTGAGTCTCCACATAAATGATTGGATGCAGGGACAGATATACATACTCAGCAAATGGGTGTATAGATGTATGATTGAGTAGAGACATGGGAACAAGCAGCCTGAGCTCTACTGTTGAGGAGGCTGCCCCACGTGGCTACTCAGACCTCAGTATGCTCTACCGCCTGGAGAGAGGCACCATCTCTGCAACACTACCCGGAAAAAAGCAAAAAGGTGAAAATCACCCACTGCCAGTACTGCGGGCCACTACAGCCTTGGGCACCAGATCAGACACTGGCAGCAGGAACTGCAGAGAAAATACACCAGAGGAACCCTAAGTCATGTCCTAGCTGAGGACAAGATGCAGAGATGTCCCTACTGTCTTTGTCCTGGTACCTGGGCAGAGTCAGGCTCTGGCCTGCCTACATGAAGGGCAGAGCTACTCTTTGAGACTGTGGGGTGAATTCAGCATCTTTCCAAGGTTGATCACTCTCAACCCAGAAAAGATATTCTGGGTGCAGTAACCACAGAGGGACAGGCTTGCCGAGGAGACCCAGGTACCCCATCCCCTAACTGAAGCATTTGCAGTCTGTGGCTGCAACCAGAGAAGAAAAACCCAGTCCTGGCCCATGGTGGATGAGTGGTGAAGTAAAGAGAAAAGAAAAATCCACCACAAATGTAAAGAAATTAAAGAAAAAATACTGGTGCACAAAGTCCAAAAAGGATAGTGAACAAGAATACAGACTTCAGAACTCAAATAATGAAGAGAGCCCAGATTGACTGGACTCAGACCACAAATGTAGAGATCAAGAAATATTTGAAAAAGATAAATAAGAACCAAGAAAAACAAGATGAAAACATGAAAGAATTAATTACTGAGACTCAAGATATAAAGAATACAGTAAATGAAATAAACACTAAACTGACAAGCATGGAAAGGAGAATTGACCAGGCGGAAGAAACAATCTCAGAGCTTGAAGACCAAAATATGGAACTAACTCAATCTGTTAAAAACATAGAAAGGAAGCTTAAAAAGACAGAAGAAAACCATCAGGAGATGTATGATTATATTAAGAGACCAAACCTACATCTGATAGGGAGCCTTGAAGTAGAAAAACAGAATGAGAGCAATCTGGAACAAATATTCTATGGGGTCATCTGAGAAAATTTCCTGCATCTCATCAGAGATGCCACCATCCAAACACATGAGATTCAGAGAACCCCTGCAAGACATCAAATGAGAAGACCAAAGAAAAAATTCTGAAGGCAGCGAGACAGAAAGATCAGACCACCTACCAGGGCAGACCAATTAGAATAACAGTGGATTTAGCTACAGAAACACTACAGGCTAGAAGAGACTGGAGTCTCATCTTCAAAGTTCTCAAAGATAAACAATTCCAACCAATAATTTCTTACCCAGCTAAGCTAAGCTTCGGCAGTGATGGAGAATTAAAATCCTTCTCAGACATTCAATCTCTAAGAGTTTATACTGCCTCCAGATCAGCTCTATAAGAGATGTTTAAGAAAGTATTAAGCACAGAGAAAGAAAAAAAAGAATGACCATGCTCTTTGCAAGAATGCAGGAAAAAGATTGAAAACACACACATATATCAAAAGAAAACCAAAAAACATATAAACAAACAACAACAACAGCAAACTATATAAGAACCCTATGACAGGGATAAACTCTTACATATCAATAGTCAGCCTGAATGTGAATGGATTAAATGCATCACTGAAAATACATAGAATGGAAAACTGGATAAAAAAACAAAATGCAACAATATGCTGTCTCCAGGAGACTCATCTCACCAGAATGGACACACATAGTCTCAAAGTTAGAGAATGGAAAACAAATTTTCAGGTGAATGGAACACAAAAGAAAGGAGAAGTCATGATCTTAATATCAGACAAATAACCTTTAAGTTATCAAATATTTAAAAAGATATGGAAGGACATATTCTTGCTCACAAATCAAGCATAAATAAATTCCATAAGATCAAAATACTGCCATACACCTTCTCAAACCACAGTGGAATGAAAATAAATATCAACACCAAAAAAGCTTCCCCAAAACCCACAGAGTCATGAACACTAAACAGCATGATGCTGAACAACTCCTGGGTCAACACAAAAATCAAAGCAGAAATTAAAATATTTCTGGAAACAAATGAAAATAAAGATACATCTTACCAAAACCTTTGGAATGCCATTAAAACAGTACTGAGAGAGGAATTCATTTTTTACAAACACACATCAAGAAAATGGAAAGATCACAAGTTAACAGTCTAACAACTCATCTAAGGGAGTTGGAAAAACAAGACCATCAAAACCCTAACTTCAGCAGAAGAATTCAGATCACCATAGTAAAATCCCAAATACAAGACATAGAAGAAAAAAATATAGAAAAAAAAAAAATCAATGAAACGAAAAGCTAGTTTTTTGAAAGGATAAACAAGATTGACAGATCCCTAGCCAGATTGGCCAAGAAAAATAGAGAAAAAGCCCAAATAAACACGATCAGAAATGCAAAAGATCTTGGGAGGCTGAGGTGAGTGGATTGCCTGAGCCCGCGGGTTCGAGACCCGCCCGGGCAGGCGAAACCTCATCTCTACAATAAATAAAAAAATCAGCCGGGCGTGGTAGTGCACACCTGTAGTTCCAGCTACTTGGAAGGCGGAGGCGGAAGGATCGCCGGAGCCCAGCAAGTCGAGGCTGCGGTGGCCGGAAGCGGCCACTGCACTCCAGTCTGGGTGATGGAGTGAGACTCCAACTCAAAAAAAAAAAAACAAAAAAACAACAACAACAACAAAAAACAAAACAAAAGAAATGTAAAAGATCAAATCACAACAGATCCTGAAGAAATACAAAAGATTATCAGAGATTACTATGCACACCTGTATGGAAACAAACTTGAAAACCTAAATGAAATAGAGGACGTTCTGACATCATAAAACCTCCCAAAGTTAAAACAAAAAAGAAATTGAGACGTTAAATAGACCAATAACAACCCAGGAAATTGACTCCATCATAAGAAAACTACCTACAAAAAAAAAAAAAAAAGTCCTGGACCAGATGGCTTTCCAGCGGAGTTCTACAAAACATACAAGGAGGAGATGATGCCAATCCTATTGGAAGTATTTCAAAAAATCAAGAAAGATGGAACTCTCCCCAAATCATTTTATGAAGCTAATATCATACTGATACCCAATCTTGCTAAAGATCCAGCAATGAACGAGAACTACAGGCCAATATCGCTAATGAACATAGATGCAAAAATACTCAACAAGACTCTAGCAAATTGTATCCAACAACACATCTAAAAAATCATTCACCATGACCAAGTAGGCTTCTTCCCTGAAATACAGGACTGATTCAACATCCACAAGACCATAAATGTAATGAAATACATCAACAGATGTAAAAATAGGAATCACATGATTATATCATTAGACACAGAAAAAGCTTTTGACAAAATCTAGCATCCTTCTCGATAAAAACCCTTGAAAACCTAGGCATAGAGGGAGCATACCTCAAAATAGGAGGAGCCATCTATGATAAACCCACAGCCAAGATATTGCTAAATGGACAGAAATTGAAAGCATTTCCCCTAAAAATCAGAACAAGATAAGGCTGCGCAATTTCATCCTCCTGTTCAGCATAATATTGGAAGTAGTCCTAACTAAGCAATCAGCCAAGAGAAAGAAATCAGAGGTATCCAAATAGGAAAAGAGGAAGTCAAGTTATCCCTCTTTGCTGATGATATGATCCTATACCTTGAAAATCCAAGAGAATCTGTCCTTGCACTGATAAAGGACTTTGGCAAAGTCTCAGGGTACAAAATCAAGGTGCAAAAGACATCTTGCATTTTTAAAATAAAGATGTGAGGTACAATTCAGGGTTAGGAATACAAACGTTGATTATGCAGGTAGCCTTGTTGATGATGTGTGCCCCTCTCTCCCCTAGCATTTTTCCCTCAACTGCCAGTCCCTTTCTTATAGTATTATAATTGTTCAAGGTCCGCTTATGAGTGAGAACATATGGTACTCTGTTCTTTGTTCTGTGTTAGATCACTGAGTATGATTGACCCTAAATCCATCCAAGGTGCTGCAAAGTCCATATGTTTGTCCTTCTTTATGGCTGCATAATATTCCATTGTGTATGTGTACCACATTTTTAAAATCCAGTCCAGCTTCGATGGGCAGCATGGTTGGTTTCCTGCTATTGTGAATAGAACTACAACAGACACATGTGTGCAGGTATCTTTTTTGTAAAATGACTTGAGTTCCTCCGGGTATATTCCCAATAGGGGAATTGCTGAGTCATATGGAAGGTCAATTTCTAGTTTGTTCAGAAATTGCCACACTGTCTTCCAAAGAGGTTGCACTAGTTTGTGTTCCCACCAGCAGTGTAGAAGCATTCCTTTTTCTCCACATCCTCGCCAGCATCTGTTGTTGTTTGTTTTATTAATGATGGCCATTCTTACTGGGGTTAGGTGGTATCTCAATGTGGTTTTGATTTGAATTTCTCTGATGCTGAGTGAGGCTGAGCACTTTTTCATGTGTCTGTTGGCTGCCCGTATCTCTTCTTTTGAGAAGTGTCTATTCATGTCTTTTGCCCACTTTTTAATGGGGCTGTTTATTTCCTTTTGGCACGTTTGAGTTCCTTGTAGATCCTAGATGTTAGTCCTTTGTTAGGTATACAGTGGCACATATGTTTTACCATTCTGTGGGCTGTCTCCCTGCTCACTTGATGGTTTCTTTTGCTTTGCAGAAGCTCGTTAGTTTGATGAGGTCCCACTTGACAGTTGCATTCTTATACACCAAAAACATACTGATAGATAACCAAATAAAAAGCACAATCTCATTCACAATAGCATAACAACAACAACAACAAATGAAATACCTCAGCCTCCTCCTAACCAGACAAGTGAAAAGACCTTTACAACAAAAACTACAAAACCCTGCTTAATGAAATCAAAGATGACACAAACAAATGGAAAAATATTCCATGTTCATGGATTGGCAGAGTCTACATTGTTAAGATGTCCATCTTACCCAAGGCAATTTACAGATTTAACTCAACACCCATTAAATGACCAACATCTTAGCTGGGCATGGTGACGCATGCCTGTATTTCCAGTTACTTGGAAGGTTGAGGTGGAAGGATCACCTGAGCCCAGCAGGTCGAGGCTGCAGTGGCCGAGTGTGCCGTGGCACTCTAGCCTGGGCAACACAGTGAGACTCAGATTTAAAAAAAACAAAAAAGACCAACATCATTCTTCTTGGACCTGGAAATGACAATACAGAAACTCATATGGAAACATAAATGACCACGAATAGCCAAAGCAATCCTCGGCAAAAAAAAAAAAAAAATTAGGAAGTATCATACTTCCAGACTTTAAACTTTTTCTCTCTTTTTGAGTTAGAGTCTCACTCTGTTGCTCAGGCTGGGGTAGTGGCATGTCACAGCCACTGCAGCCTTGACCTGCTGGGCTCAGGTGATCCTTCTGCCTCAGCCTTCCAATTAGCTGGAACTACAGGTGTGCACCACCACACCCAGCTAATTTTTTTTTAATGGTAGAGACGAGGTCTCGAAAAGTTGCCTAGGCTGGTCTTGAACTTCTGGGCTCAAGCAATCCTCTCACTTCAGCCTCCCAAATTGCTGAATTACAGGTGTGAGCCACCATGCCTGGCCAGACTTTAAACTTTATTATAAGGCTACAATGATCAAACTAGCCTGGTGTAAGTACAAGAAGAGGCATATAGACCTATGAACAGGACAGAGATTCAGGAATCAAAACATCAATCTCTCAACCAACTCATCTTCTACAAAGCCTCCACTAACAACCACTGGGAGGAAGAGCACTTATTCAATAAATGGTGCTGGGAAAACTGGCTGACCACATGCAGAAGATTAAAACAAGACCCTTACCTATCACTATACACAAAAATTAACTCTAAATGGATCAAAGACATAAACATAAATCCTCGAAGTATAAGAATCTTAGAAAATGCAGGAGACACTCTTATGGAAATTGGAGTTGGCAACCAATTCCTGATCAAAACCCCAAATGCGGTAAGAGATAAAATAGATAAGTGGGACCTCATCAAACTAAAAAGCTTCTGCAAAGTGAAAGAAACCATCAAGAGTGTGGAGAGACAGCACAAAGAATGGGAAAAAATATTTGCCAACTGCATTTCTGAAAAAAATCTAACATCCAGGATCTACAAGGAACTCAAATATGCTGAAAGGAAACAAAACAAAACAAAACAAAAACAGCTCCATTAAAAAATGAGCAAAAGACATTAATAGATACTTCTCAAAAGAAGACATATGAGCAGCTAACAGACACATGAAAAAATGCTCAGCCTCAATAATTATCATATAAATGCAAATAAAACCACATTGAGATACCACCTAACTCCAGTAAAAACAGCCATCATTATTAAAACAAAAAACAACAGATCCTGGCTAGGATGCGGAGAAAAGAATGCTTCTACACTGTTGATGGTAGTGCAAACTAATTCAACCATTATGGAAAACATTGTGATGATTCCTCAAAGATCTAAAAATTGACCTTCCATACAACCCAGTGATTCCTCTTCTGGGAATATACCAAGAGGAACTCAAATCATTCTATGAAAAAGACACCTGCACATACATGCTTATTGCAGCATTACTCACAATAGCAAAAACATGGAAGCAACCATGTTACTCATCGAAAGTGGACTGGATAAAAAAAATGTGGCATATATACATGACTGAATATTACACAGCCATAAAGAAGGACAAAATTATGAACTTCACAGCAACTTGGATGGGCTTAGAGTCTATAATACTCAGTGATCTATCACAGAAATAAAGAACTGAGTACCACATGTTCTCACTCATAAGTGGACCCTGTACAATTATAATACTGTAAGAAAGGTATTGGTAGTACTGGCAAACTGCCAGGGGAGGGAAGGGGGGCACACTTCATCAATAAGAGAACCAATCTCAAACCAGGTGAATTGGGGACCAAAGGGAGACCCAAACTTTACCTGTACAATGACCACTTGTATACCTTATCCTGAATTGTACCCCACATCTTCAAAATAAAAAATAAAAACAAAACAAAACACAATAAAATAAAATAGATAACGTGACACTTCTAACTCAGTCTCAATGAAGAGGGAATTTGTTTCCCAAACAGGACACTGTTAGAATGTGAGATGCAAAATAAAAGTGGTTTAAGGATGAGGGAGCTAGTAAGAATAAAAATGACATGACATTCTTGAGTGAAATATGTGATAAAGCCAGATATTCTAGTTAAGCCGACAGAGTGTCAGATAAATCAAGCAAAATGAAACCTGGCAACATTACAAATATCTTTTCCACAATTCAGTATGGGAAGAGACATCTATAAGTATAAGTATAGCATTGTTTCATAGTTTTTCATGTGGCAGATATGCTGATGTTATCTTTAGAAAATCATTAATAGTTTTTCAGCAATTGGAAATAACCTTATTTTAAAATTAGATATCTTAACACTTAGCGACTTCTTGCATTAACTGCTTCATAGGTTTTTCTACTTTATATGGTTCCTAAAATATTCAACACAAAAATGGTACATCTAGCCAAGTGAGAGATATAAAGTGTGATCCAGCCAGCCAGCCAACCAGAGAGCCATTAAACAAATATGCATTGAGTCTACATGCTATGTGTAAAACTGTCAAAAGTACAAAGGCGAACCAATCACTGATCCCACATTTAAAAAACCTACAGTCAAATAGAGGCAACAAGATATAAATATTAACAGAAAGTAATGAGACCTCTAGTTAAGTTTTATACTAATTTGTGACCCACATCTTTTGGGAAAGGCATTGTGAGGTCTTATAACATGACGAGTATAATAGGAGAGTAAACTAGAAATAGAAAATATAAACCAAGGAAAAAGGAGAAATGTATGTATGTTAATTATAAGGATAAATAGAATTTTTATAAGTGAGCTGCAGTGGTGGCTCTAAGTTTCCTGGAACCCAGAACAAAATAAATTACAAAATTATGAAAAGGACCCATATCATATCAGTTGCTCAGGGGAGACGAAGTTTTTAAATGGCTCAATTCTATCATGTAGTTTATTGCACAGTACAATGACAAATGAATGCTTTTAAAGGTAAATGCAGAATATTTTATGAGATGGTTTGTAAAAGCTGAGAGGGCAATATACAAAGGTAACACTGTGAAGGGAATTCTAGGAATGACTAAGTTAAAGTGGTTAAAGCACATAATTTTCTGAAGTCTCAGTAATGAAAATATAGAATGTATAGCAATAAATCCAAAATACTGGCCTATAGACTGGTAATTATCTGTGGTTCTGCTTTTAATGGTACATTGCAAACGGGAAAATGAGAAGCATACACTGAGTTTTAACAAAGTCCAATTTGTTTAATTTAATGATCTCTTTTATTCTGAGATTATTCCCTCCTATTCTCAATGTTAAGATGGCTTTTCTTCTGAGAAACAATGTTGATAGTAGGTTATTTACTAAAATTCACTGAATTGAAGAAATACAAAGTTGGCAATCAAATGTTGGAAGTTGTCTGCCTTTGCCAAACTAAGTCATGTGTACTGGCAGTGATAAACTGCTAACTATGGTCTCAGCCTCACCCCAACCGTGATAGGATTAGATTCAGGCTGAGGGTGCATATTAGAAACACCTTCTCAACTAGTAAGTGGAATTGAACCAAACTTGTTTTCCTTTGAGCCAGTGATGAATTTCAGGCTGCAATATTTTATCCAGTCATCATCATGTGTTGTCAGTCTATTAATCCATATATTTTCCTAAACATTGATTCATACTGCGGCTTGAATGGTCCTTGAACATTATCTTAGAAGTCTCTTCTCTTTCATGAGAAATAGATTCATAGTTATCATCTACAAACCTACATTTACTGCATTCTAGGCATTGATTCAAAGGTGTTATACAAACAATCAAATAGATAAAGGTAACCTATTTTAACAAAAGTAAATTTTAAAAGGTAAAGTAAATTAAAAACAAAACAAAAAATAAAATCAAATTTAGAAATAAGAAAGTATATAGAAATCAAAGCTAGTAAGATGCTTGTGATGTAGCAATTTCCTAATTAAAATTATTAAGTGAACTAAAAAGGAATATAACATAAACAGCGTAATGACAAATTTGTGAAAAGAACAAGCAAAAAATTAACAAAATAATTGAAATATGTTAGAATTCATTAATGAAAAGGCATTACATTAATGATAAAAAATTGATAGAGGAAAGGAAAATGAAATAATTTTACCAAAATAAAAAAGATGACTTGATAAATGGTAGTAACAGTTATATTAGTTCCTGGTCTTTGCTAGAATGGTCCTTATCATAGATGGTATCATTGTTTCTAATTACTCCCTTTCTAGGAGGATTTAAAGATTCTGACACATGGTCATGTTGACGTGCAGTGCTTTTATATGCAGGAGTATATTCCCTGCCTCATAGATTTGAAGCTTGCCCATATGGTGTTCTTTAGCCAATAAAATATGTGCCATATCTGAATTGAAGCTTTAAGAGCTTAAAATAAGGACTGCTCCTTCATCTTATGTCCCATAATGAAGGCATGGGTTGCAGAACAAGAGCTGACTCACAGTCACTGATGACACTATGGGGCAGAAACAATATTGGTGTGGCTTAAGCACATGAGATTTTTTTTTTTAATCTTCGTATTATCCCAAACAAGCTGACAGATACAGTCTCATATCTTCAGTTGTTTTAATATTCCAGTCCCTGATTGTTCATCCCACATTTTAATTCTTGTTTTGTTCTTCCTTACATTTCATTTCTTTCAGACTATGGCTTCTAAACTGTTACTTGTTTAACTTTATGTTTTCCTAAGTGTGGTATACTTAGTACTATTGGGACACAGGCACATAATAGATGATTCATAGTGAGAAAGTTAATCTCTTTTCAATGCTTATTCAGTTCTTCTGATTACATTAATGAGAAATTCTTAGTTTGGTGTTGGTTTGTCATTAATAACTCTCTACCAGTTTTTAATGTTCCTTTTAAAGAAAGACAAAAGTGGTCTTCAAGCTAAGAGACTAGGACTAGCAATAGTATTTAGCTGGAACTTAATAATATTGTTTAATCTATATGTATTTATTGTATGGTCACCCTCTATTAATAACAAGTTACAATGATGGTTACAATATAGCTCCCTTTTAAAATAAGTACATTTTTAAGTAAAGAAATTAGCTGATTTAAACAGAATTTTAAGTGATAAAACTTTAAAGATTCAGGCTTATTTAAATAAAGGCCTTGCTTTCTATAGTACTGGGTTTGCTTGCTTCCATGAGCATTTTAGTTCTGGCACTTAGATTTACCCCCTTGTTTTTCTGTCCCAGTGTAAGATACTGAGTCTGAGACCTTAAAATACAATTCCTCTTTCTAATTTTTAAACTTCAACGAAAAGACAAATTAGTCGCATCTTGTATGCACTTTCCCGTAGACTTACATAGTTTCAAAGAATACATACTGCTCTAATTTTGTTGCTGCTTCTAGTATATACACAGCAGCTAAAAACCACCAGGACTGTTTTTATTGTGACCTCGTCTCAGCTTTGGTACACAGTCCACTATTCAAAGCCGAGTCTTGGATCCCAAGTGTAAAAACGATCTATTGTTTCTAGTAATAGCACTTCCTTTCCTCGTATTAATGCCCCCAATAATCTTAAGACTCTGGGGAGCCAACAGCTACACACAGCTAACTTGATTGAACTATTTATAATAACTCATGGTTGTTTTCCTTAGAGAAGGCTTCAACCATAGAGTCCTATAAATGTTTATCAGAAAGCTAAACTGTTTTTTCCTATAATAAGTATTTTTTCTTATTTAATATAAACCTCTTTGTTGAAGTATGTTGCTCAGTTTCCCAAGACAATTATGTTAGTTTAAAATTAATCTATTTTGTGTCCCGCTCCTTACAAAGTAATAAAATAAAGATTCCCTTTATGCTGGTTAATGTGCTGAGTCACTGTCAGGGGCCGGCACAGCCTCAGGGGTGGGCATTATGATAGGGGCTAGATCAAAGGCTACTGAGAAGCTTGGATGAGGCAGCAACTAGTTAGAACTAGGAAGTCAGAAAATGAGGTTGCGCTCAGGTCTTCCTCTTTCTTTGCTACTAACAGTATCATCAGAGTTGCCTCCATTTGATGAGATTGCTCTACAGACACTGTAAGAGAGAACCAAAGAATAGTTTTCACATTGTGGCACTCTCCAGCTGCCACCTGATATACCGTTGCCCTATACTTGCATGAGATGGATATCAGAAGCATGTACGTGGCCTGTTCTAGAGGTCTGGTGGATACTATAGGTCTTCTCATCCAGATTTACCTCCAATCAATTAATTAAACACCTTGTGCTTGTGAGTTCCTAGTTTAGCATTTACCTGATGTTTCTTTTTTAAAGTACTTTGCTCAAAATTAATAACAATAATAATGCTATAATTTCTTGAGCTCTAACTATGATCCAGGCATTTTCCATATTCAGTCAATAATTATTGAGTTATTACTATGCTCTATGCACTTTCCTGGGCATTGGGGTCACATTAACAAATGAGATAAACGAGATACCTGCCCTCCTGGAAATAATAACCCACTGGGAGAGCTAGAAAGTAAGCAGACAATAACAATCAATACACTTGATAGATTCTATGGATAATATAAAGTAAAACATGGGAAAATGCAGAATGTGAATGTAGAGAATGTTCGATTATAGAGTATATTCAGGGAAGGCCTCTTGGATAAGATGACATTTGCAGAGAGACCTCAACTGAGAATTCTCCAATGCTTTTCAGACTTCATTTCATATCACTTTTCTAGCACCACATCCCACACCAATGTGTTTCAGACACACTGGCCTCCTTGCTGTTCCTTGAGTACAACCTTGCTGTCTCTTCTGCCTGGAATGTTCTACCCCTCTTTATTTACATAGTTCCTTCCCTCACCTCATCCAGAGAGGTAAAATCAATCACAATAGGTGGCTGGTTTATTTTAGGAATTCAGAAAGTGGCAAGAATGAAAGATGAGACCCATGTTTTGGGTTTGGGCAACTGGGTATATGACAATATATTCAAGAGCATAGGATGGGAAAGATCAGGCTTGATTAAGAAAATGAGAAACTCCATTGTGAATGGTCACATGTCTGACAATCAGGGAAGAGAGCTGGTTGACATCATATTCTGCTTAGTTTTTGAAAAAAATGAGTAAGTTATAATTTTGGAGTCAACAGCTCACAGGCGATATTGGTCAACCACAGGACTGAGAGAGATCACACAGGGGAGAGTGTGTACAATGACAAGTGAAGAGAACTTAGTCCAGAGTAATAAAAAACAACAACCTTTAAGGGCTGTATAGGGGAAGATGAGCTCTTGAAGAATACCAGGAAAGAATATCTTTCGAGAGATAAGTGAAAATCCAAGAGAACACAGAGACTTAGAAGTCAAGGTACAGTGATCTTTTAACTAGGAGATGAACAAGAATGAGAAATGTTGTCAAGAAGTCAAACAAGGTAAGTACTAGGAATACATTGTATCAATCAATAAAAAAGTAGATGATAAATTAAGAGGGGATTTAATTTGGTATAACTATGGGAGACAGATTGCTGTGGGCTGAGAGGTCTGTGGGAGGATAGAGAGTAGAAAAATGTGAATTTAAGCAATACCTTCAAGACATTTGTATGTAAAGAGATAGTGAGGGAAAGAACTTTATCTCATTTGAGTCTCACAACAATCTGATGAGCCAGGCGTTGATATCTTTCTCCATTTTATAGTTGAGACTCAGAGTGGTTATAAACTCTTCCAAGGCTAAATATTTAGTAAATGGTGGGACCAAAAGTTAAAGCTGAGTCTTCTCTCTCCACAGTTCTCTAATTCCTATCCTCAGTACAGTAAACTGCAAACTTTTCAAGGAGGAAAGCATAAAGATAATTATAACAAAGTTAACAATTTGTATTCTTTGGCTCTTCCTTTAACTAAATAGATAAGGAGAAAATGGATCACAGCGATAAAACAGAAAAGGATACCTTCTTTCTGAAGTTGCTGTAAATATTCCCCTGATGTCAAAAAAGTAGATTAAAATTCTCATCACAATTAATTTTGGTAATGGAATATATATAAAAAAGCATACCTCAACTTGGGTTTTTGGTCAGTACCAAGATGCTTTGTTTTTTGAGGTAAATATTGGTCTTATCTTGGATCAATATTTACTTCACAGTTCAATACACTGTGTGACTGCCTTCAACATAAGTCAATATCTGCTTAATGCCTGCAACCTGCTTCTTGTCAGTGCTTTTGAAAATTCCCTATAGACCCAAGGAAATTTGGTAATTTGTAGTGTTTTGGATCCTTGTAGGTTCTTTACAGTCAATCTATATACAGTAGAGCAATATAATATGACTGTCTCTAGCATAGTTGTAATTGCTACACAAACATTTCCCAAAGCTCTTAGGAGCCCTAATGAGAAAAGTTGGATGAGCAGAAATTGTGAATGGCCAGAGTGAGTGAGTTAATGGTAACACTTTTAAGAAAATTTGGTGTGGGAAGGTTTAGAATTCAAATCCAAGTCCACAGCTAATTTATAAAGCATTAGCAGTTTGCATATCTATATTTTTCAGAGTTTCTTATGGCTGGTTACTTCTTATTAATCAGTAAGACACTAGATTCTTTTAAACTAACTCCTACATTCATTATACTTCTAGATTTTGATTTTTCTAGGATAGAATGATCTTGTCATATCCTCACAGGAACTCCTGTAACTTTCCTTCTGGGTTATGGCAGAAGTCTAGGTGTGCTCAGTTCTGGGCTCTGTTTAGATCCCTTTTCACAGTGTAAAGTATAAATTAATAATAAGAAATTGCAAGGCATAAAACGTACAACTTTGACTGAGGTCATGATAATGTCATTCAAATTATATTAATTTTACCTTGTTATCCTTTGGAAAAGACATGGTTAGAACCAAGGAGAATGGAAAAGTTCTATTTTATTCACAAACTTAATAATGGAACCTAATAGGGGATTAACACTCAAGGTTAGAACACACTTCCATTATACCCAACATTAGTCAAAACATTTTTGAGTTTCATGAGGAGTGAATTTTCATATTATAAAAGTAATATGTGAGAGGGCACAAAAAAGTATAATAAAGAATTTCAAAGGAATGGAAAATAAGCTATACAAGTAAAGGGTAAAGGGATTGGAGTTACTCAGCTTAGCCAAAAAAAAAAAAAAAAAGAAAGAAAGAAAGAAAGACTAAGGCTTGAAAAGCATGGTCTTAAAGCATGTTAGGGGATTATACAATTAGACCAATGAGCAGTTTTTCTGTTTGTCAGTAGAAAACTGAATATGAGAAAATTGTGTTGAACTGAAATAAGGAATGGTGTTTAGAGAGTTGTTAGATCAGAAGTAGATATGAGAGTTTTGGGGCATTGGCGTAATAGTTATAATCATGATATTGGGTAAGATTAACAAAGGGTTATAGAAAAGTATAAGAATAAACTGGGGAAACACAAAGAAATAGGCATCGAGAGGAATAATTAAAGTCAGAATGTTCAAAAATGGAGGAAGAAGACAGGACAAAAAAGACAGTTTTTATTGAGTATTTACTGTGTGCCAGGTACTCTTCAAAGTGCTTACCATATATTACCTCATTCTAATTTTCATAACAACTGTATGATTTGGGTATTATGGCAATATAATCCCCCCATTTTACAGATAATGTAGGCTGCTGATTTTCTAAGGGCCTCAGCACTCTGAAATGAAAGAGTCAGAATTTGATCAGGCAGACTGGCTCCAGTGTCCATATTTTAACTTCTATACACTTCTAAATACAGAGATTCAAGTGAAAAGAGGGCAAAAGGATGAGGTGAGTGGGAGATGACAAATAACATTAGAAAAAGCAAGTCTCGGTAGAACAGTGAGGAAAGAAGCTAGGCACTGAGGGAACATGTTATCAGGGCATGACAACAGCAAATATGCATTGGCATTGAATGGAAAAAGAAAGATAGTAATTTCAGAGAATGGCAGAGAAAAGTGTGCTGCTATTTATTTTGAAGACAGAAGAGACTTGAATATCTCCTTATTTCTGAATAAATGATAATATTATCATTAATATATGTTATTGAGAAAACTGAGGCCACATGATATTGTTCTCTCAACTTCCTCTTCTAAAAAATATGTCTGTACCCGCATACACTTACGGTGAGTCTGCCTTCACAACTTACTTCCTCACTCTCTGCTAGCCCGGAATCAGATAGAGAAAGAAAAAGATGATGTGGTTTCTTCACAACTGGGAGTGAATGATAAGAGAAGTCTAGAAAAACAAAGTCGTGTTGTCACAGACCTCTCTGACAGAAGATGTATTATATTTATAAACAATTTAAAACTAAAACAAGATTTAAACTTCACTCTACTGACTTAATCAAGTGACTCTATATGGTTATGGATGTATGTATAGGTTTTTGTCAATCTGTCATTATCATTTTGCATCAATTGGAAGTCCTCATATCAGTTGCAAATTTTTAAACTATATGCATAGAAGATTATGTATTGGAACAACAGCAAAAACGATGAACTTTGGCATTACCTCTATAACCTGGTACTTCTATGATTTGGGAAAGTCACTTAAACTCTATGATCCAGTTTTCTAGTGTAATATGAGGAAAATAATACAATTTTGTGACTGATGAGTTGAGTATTAAATAATATTAAATAGTGTATACTTCAGAGTCCATTAATGGCTTAGTTCTCTGCCCCTTCCCGTTTCCACGCCTTTTGCCTGGTGACTTGGTAATTTCTCCCACTAAAGATGCAAAGTATACTTTCCCAGCCCTTGACTTCAAGTTTAGCCATGCGGCTTGCTTTGGTCAATGGCTGGTTGTAGGAAGCAATGTGACAAAAATACATCAAGCTCTTTCACCATTCAGGTTGCTCTATTATTCCTTTGCTACCAACATAAAAAGAATATTCCTGGGCCATTCTGCTGATCCCGAGAGAATGAGAAAACGCATTGGGGCAGAACAAACCACCTTACCTGGGTCCAGCTAGATCAGACAACTCTTAGTCAATCTCTAGATCTATGAGCAAGATCAGCTTGAAATGAGAAAAACCACACAACAATGCTTAACCTCGATCAGCCAATGTGTAACTTACCCACAGATTCATGATAGTAAATGATTGTTGTAAGCCACTGAGTTTAGAGATAATTTCACTGCATTTTTTGTGGCGATAACTGTACTTGCCAGAGACATAGCACAGTGCTTGGAACATGATTAGTCTTTTACAAATCTTAGTTACCTTTTAATTTTATGGATAAAATGTAATAAATATTTTATACAGTTTACCTATAATATAAAACATACAGCTATTAAGAAGCATTTGGATGATTGAATCTTTCGGTTTGGCATCATGTACACATCACTTTTTCAATAAGCAGTGAAATAGCAAATTCTTCACAAAGAGTTCTTTTAGACTTTTGCGTATTGATTGTTGTATTCTTCCCATGCAAGTGTGACTTCCTCCCACTAATGCTAATATGAATTATGTGTGTGCATTGAAAGGAAAATGTATTCCATGAATATTAGATTAATGAATTAATTTAGGAACTCAGACTCATCTTTTTATTAACTTCCCACGCATCACCTTATGTATTTTACGTGTTGTAGTAAATGCAAAAAGAAACATTCAGAATTATTCACCTACTTGTCCACAGTTATCAGCTCAGAGAATGAATCTGAGTTTTATAATGCTGCCATAATACTACATGTGTATTGTGTAAGTATTTAAAAAATTATCTTGATTGTTCATTTTCTGTTATAATTATCTAAACCTGTCAATTTCAATTTGTTGCCTTCAAAATTTCCTTTGATTAATGCAATCATAAACCTCTACTCATCAGATGTTTCTTCAACATCTTCATAGATACTGTTAACCACTTGTCATACTCCACTAAAATCTATTTATTTCTTTGTTACTGTTCAGTGCATTAAATAAAAGTAATTGACACTGCTTTCTTAAAAAGTCTGCATGTCCCCTAAATCAGTAGCTTGTAATAAGAATCTTCAGAACATACCTTGCTTTCATAGTAACTGGGTTCTATTTGGAATTTTATGTTTGGAGGAGGTGGGGAGGTGAAGTGGATGGTAGGTTATATAGCAAGGGACAGAATAAATGCCTGCTTTTTATAAATTCTTATTTCCACAAAGACTCACATATTGCTTACATCTTTAGCTGGATTTTTACACACATAATTAAAATCATGTCACCATAGGGTAAATCTCTTCCAAATGCTTATAAGCTGTATATAGTACTGTATGTTACATATGAAAGGAGGTAAACTTTGAATAAGGTAGGGAAATTTTTTTTTTTACCTATTTAAGGACAACTTAGAAGTAATTCAAGATGTTAACTAGATATTAGATGTGGGAGACTAGGTGGAGGAGAAGATAAAACTAGCAGTTATAAACATATCCAGCTTCTGTCCCCTAACATCCAAGCATTTATATTTCTACTTATTCCAGTTACAGGAAAGTTAATAATTCAGATAGTGTTTATCAATCACATCCATTCCTCTTTTATCTACTACAAGACCTTGCTCCATTAATTATTCCCTCTTACACCTGTATCCTCACACTCTTTCTACTATAGCTATAAATATGATAAAATATTTCCCTTTAAAAATACCTTACTTTGAAACTTTGTCACTCTTTATCTACAGACTTCTCTCTCTTTCCCTTCACATACAGGACCTTATGAAGAATATTTTGCACAGTTGTCTTTGATTTTCTCCCCATCAATTTAACTCACTTCAATCTGGCTTCCATTACCATTATGTTGCCGAAGTTTCTCTGAAAGCAGTAATTAATGACTTTTAAATTGGTTAATTTCAATTTCAATTCTTTTATCATTCGACCATTTTACAGCATTTGACATTGCTGAACATATTCCACCTCTTGAAAATATTTCATGGCTTCTGGGATTTCCTTTTCTTAGTTCTCCTTACGTGAGCATTTCTTTTTGTTTTTCTTTGTTAGCGTTTCTCCCTTCACTGCTCTTTTAATATTGGCACTTTCCAGTACTAAAATCTTTAGCTTTTTTTCACCCTACACTTGATAGACTCTTACTCTTCCATTCACATTATCATAAAAATTTCAATTTACATGGTTTCTTCCCTCCCCCTCCCTCCCTCCCTCTTCCCCTCCCTCCCTCCCTCCCTCCCTCCCTCCCTCTTCCC
>CAUYQG010281073.1:0-39124 GCA_963574415.1 Tarsius wallacei | reverse complement strand
GCGCTACCACACCCGGCTAATTTTTTTTTTGATTTATTGTAGAGATGAGGTTTCGCCTGCCCAGGCGGGTCTCGAACCCGTGGGCTCAGGCAATCCACTCACCTCAGCCTCCCAAGGCGCGGGATTACAGGCTGAGCCACCAAGCCCTGCTGTATTACTTTTCTAAGGCTATCATAACACAAACCAGTGGCTTAAACAGTAGAAGTATACTCATGGTTTTGGAGGTTAATATTCCAAAATCAAGTTTACACCAGTGTTGCTTCCTTCTGAGGACTATGAGGGAAAGATCTGTTCCAGGCCTTTCTCCTTGGCTTGTGAATGCCTGGCATCTCCCTTTTTCTCTTCA
The DNA here is from genome assembly GCA_963574415.1 of Tarsius wallacei. NCBI lineage: Eukaryota > Metazoa > Chordata > Mammalia > Primates > Tarsiidae > Tarsius > Tarsius wallacei. The sequence goes on along the minus strand of CAUYQG010281073.1, from coordinate 38,778 downwards.
TACTGTCTTCCCTCTGTGTATGTCTCTGTCCAAATTTACCAAAGGACACCAGTCATATTTGATTAGGGCCTACCCTAGTGACTTCATTTTAACTTGATTACCTCTTTAAGTACCCTATCTCCAAATAACGTTATATTCTGAGGTATTGGGGTTAGGACTTCAGCATAGGAATTTTAGGGAGACATACTTGAACCCATAACAATTACCAAACAAAGAAGAACATTATCAGAGTGATGTGTCATAATGATAAAAGACCCAGTTCATCAAGAAGATGGTTGTAAACTTTACATAGATTTAATAATACAGCTTCCGCATTTATAAAACAGAAATGGGTAGAACTGGAATGAAATATAGACAGCCTCTCCTTATTCTGTCAGTAATTGAGAGAACAGGTAGACAAAAAATTAGTAACTGTTGGAGATTGAAACATTATCAACCAACCTGATCTGTGTTACGTGTATAAAACATTCCAAGCAACTGCACAATATACATTCATTTTAAGTACACATAAAACATTCATCAGATTGACCATGTTCTTAGCTCTAAAATTTAGAAGGAGTGAAATTTCTGATCCCAGTGGACTTGACCAGAAATCAGTTACTGAAAGATTTCTGGAAAATCCCTGACTGTTTAGAAATGAACACCCTTCTACATAAACGTTTGCCGAAGATGAAATTACAAGAGATACTAGAAAAGGCTTTGTACTAAATGAAAGTGTCACAGCCTATGAAGACTTTTAACTGAAGGTAAGTAAATGCTTAGTATAAAAGTTTTAGCATTAAATGACTCTACTTAAAAAGGAGGTGGGCTACTTGGAAGCCTGAGGCAGATCGCCAAGCCCAGCAGGTTGAGGCTGTGGTGGCTGTGAGCATTTTCACTGCACTCCAGCCTGGGCAATAAGAATGAGGCTCCACTCACTCTTGGAAAGTTGTACTGTACTGTGCTCATGGATTGGAAGTATATTTTTTAAAAGTTAACAAAAAAAAAAAAGAAGGTGCGATGAGTGGAAGAGGATCATTGTCTAAAATAAATTATCTGAACTTCGATCTGAAAACCTAGAAAAAAAAATGTAGCCAAAGTAAGCTGAAGAAAGAAAATAATGAAGATAAACAGGGCAAAATTAATGGAATAGAAAGCTATTTCTTTGAAAAGATTAATAAATGTAATAAATATCAAACCAAGTCTAATAAAGAAAGTGAAAGAAGACACAGATTACCAACATCAGGAATGAAAGGGACTGGGCTCGGTGGCTCAGCCTGTAATCCCGCGCTTTGGGAGGCCGAGGTGAGTGAATTGCCTGAGCCCGCGAGTTCGAGAGTCACCTGGGCAACTTGGAGAGACCTCATCTCTACAATAAATCAAAAAATTAGCCGGGCATGGTAGCGCGCCTGTAGTTCCAGCTACTTGAAAGACTGAGGCGGAAAGATCGCCTTAGCACAGCAGGTCGAGGCTGCAGTGGCCAGAAGCGTGCCACTGCACTCCAGTCTTGGCGACAGAGTGAGACTCCAACTCAAAAAAAAAAATAGAGTGAAAGGGGGAACATCATTACAGATACTGCAGATATTAAAAGGAAAATAAGGAAATATTATGATCAAATTTATGCTACTAAATTAGATAGCGTAGTGAAATAGATTCCTTGAAAGACACAAACTATCAAATCTCACTAATGAAAGAATGCATAATCTTAATAGCTTTATTTTATTTTTTTGAGTTGGAGTCTCACTCCATCACCCAGACTGGAGTGCAGTGGCCACTCCCGGCCACTGCAGCCTCAACCTGTTGGGCTCCGGCGATCCTTCCGCCTCAGCCTTCCAAGTAGCTAAAACTACAGGCGTGCGCTACCATGCCCGGCTAATTTTTTGATTTATTGTAGAGATGAGGGCTCACCAAGTTGCCCAGGTGGGTCTCGAACCCGCGGGCTCAGGCAATTCACTCACCTCAGCCTCCCAAATCGTGAGATTATTGGCTGAGCCACCGAGCCCGGCTATCTTAATATTAGCTTTATAAAGGAAACTGAATTGTAGTAAAAGACCTTCCCTCAGAGTCAATTCCTGGCTCAGATGAGGAGTCTCACTCCTTCGCCTAGGTTGGAGTACAGTGGCATGCACGCTCATGGCCACCCCAGTGGCAACCTGCTGGGCTCAGACAATCCTTCCGTCTCAGCCTTCCAAGTAGCTGGAACTACAGCTGCATACTACCACTCCCAGCTATTTTATTTTATTGTAGAGATGATGTCGTGCCAAGTTGCTCGGGCTGGTCTCGAACCCATGGGCTCAGACAGTCCACTCGCCTTGGCCTCCCGAAGTGCTGGGATTACAGGCTGAGCCACCAAGTCCAGCCTCTATTAGATGTTTAATGAAGAAATAATGCAGTTTCTACACAAATTGTTCCAAAAACAAGAAAACAAGTTTGAGTTGCCAAAAACATTCTGTGAGACTAGCATTACCTGGATAGTACATGCAGACAAAAGCGTTTCAAGAAAAGGAAGCTACAAATCACCCTCATTGGAAAGGAAGAAATAAAACTGTCTTTATTGTCGTACATACGTGATCTGTATATATGATTGTAAAAATTCCCAAGTAATCTACAAAAAAAGCTATTAAAACTAATAAATGAAATTAACTCTTCATAGGATACAAGGTCAGTATAAAAAAGCCAATTTTATTCCAGCTTTTTTAGCAATAAACAATTAGAAATTAAAATTAAAACTACTGTTTAAATGTTACAAAAGTTAAATATGGATAAGTTTGAAAGTGTACTTAGAAAGACCTTTTCATTGAAAACTATAAAACTCCCAAACTTTACCTGTACGATGACCACTTGACCACTTGCATATTTTATCCTGAATTGTACCCCACATCTTTAAAATAAAAATTAAAAAGAAAACTATAGAACTGTTCAGGAAAGTTAAAACTTAAAAATGGAAAGTTTTACTATACTGTGCTTATGGATTAGAAATATATTAAGATGTTAATTTTTTCCAAAATTCGTCTATAGGTTCAGAGCAATCATACCTAAAATCCAAGACAGCTTTTTTTTGTTGAGAAATTGATAAGCTGATTCTAAAATGTAAGTGTAAATATCTAGAATAGCTAAAACAATTTTGAAAAGAAGAAAATAAAATTGGAGAACTGTAAACCTTTGATTTCAAGACAATAAAAAATTGCATTAACTAGGATAACTAGGATTTATGTAAGGATGGACTTATTGATCAATAGAATATAAAAGAGTCCAGAACTATACCCATATATATATATCATGATATATATATCATATATATATGATCAGTTTGAGTTTTGACAAAGATACAAAATGCATACAAAATCTATGGGGAGAGTCTTTTCAAGAAATGGTGATAAACACTTATATATGCATATCCAAAAGAGAAAGAACCCTTACCTTACATGTAAGTTAACTCAAAATATAACAAAAGAAAAATGTAATATAGACCTAAACATAAGTGCTAAAACAAAACTTCTTAACAAAAGCTTAGAAAAGTCTTTGCAACCTTGGATTAAACAAATATTTCCTAGATAAGAATAAAACAGATCATTAAGTAGCCTTCATCAAAATTAAAAACTTTTGCTTTGAAGCACACTCTTAATAAAATGATAAAATATTTGTCCAACTTATGTGTGATAAAGGACATATCAAAGATATATAGGAAACTGACATTCAATAACAGCCTGTTTATAAAAAAAATAGAATAGATGTAAATGCCCAATAAATACATGAAAAAATGGCAAGCATCATTAGTCTTCTGAGAAATGCCAATTAAAGCCACAGTGTGGTCCCATGGAACACCTATTTGAATCACTTTAGAAAATCTGACAATACCAAGAGCTAATGAGGATACAGGGCTACTGGAAACTCACATGTTGCTTATGGTAAAGTAGTATGACCTCTTGGTCAACAATTTGGTAGTTTCATATAAAATTAACCATACACTTTACCATACATCCTAGCAGTCTCACTAGAAGACATCTGCTCTTGAGGAATTAAAAATATATTTTCAAGCATTGGCCTATTTATGAATGTTTTATGCTTATTACCCAGATCTGATCACTACACACTACATGTATTGAAACAACTATGTACCCCCATAAATATGTAAAATTGCTATATATGTACTTAAAATTCTTTTTAATGAAACAGTCATATACTAATTAAGATCATTCAAAAGATAAACTCTGCAGGCATATTTAAAATATCTGGGATACAAGTATTTGTTACATACTCATTTTAATATGTACCACAATATTACTTAACATATATGATAAATCAAATTGCAATTTTTATCATTTTGATAAATGATTAGATTTTGCTTTATTATATCATATGCTGTAATTTTTTCTTTGTTGGTATACATATTAAATCTATATATTAAGAATTTTTGTAACTATAGATATTAAATTAAAACATGTGTCTTTAACCTCTGGTAAATCAGAGTTCAGATATTAGTTTGTATATACATGTGGACTGAATAGCTAGTATTTATATTGCTCAAAGTAACCTTTCAAGTATCTGAGAGAAATGTTAAAATGACAAAATACCCCTTGATATATGGAATTGAGTGAGTGAGGGGTATGCATCTCCACCTTGTGCTGGTCAGTTGACTAAATTTAAGTGGTACCATCACTGTTTATTTCCTTTCATTGTAGATATTGATTAACCATCAATACGATTTAGTTAACTAATTTAAGGACTGGGAAGAGAGTGAACACTGGGATTTTTTTTTAATTGATTGAAACATATTAGCAGTGGAAACATACAGTTTACTTTTAACATACCTAATTTTGTATTAATTGAGCTGGTTTTGATGAGTGCTTATTTGGAAATTTTTAAGGTAATACCTTATTACAAGTGCAATTGAAATAGAATGCACAAACAGCAGTCAGGATGTTAGTCACAGCTACAGTCAACCTGGGGCTGGAATGACTTTCAAAGATGAGCTACTCACGTGCCCCCTACCAGTAGGCCTCAGTTCCTCATTGAGTCACTTTTCTTCTGCTACTTGAGTGTCTCCTTGACATGGGAGCTGGCTTCCTGCAGAGCAAATGATCCAACGGAGAATGAGGCCAAAGCTCCAGTGTCTTTTTATGACTTACCCTTCCTTGATAGTCATGCTCCATCATTTCTGCCAATGTTGTATTTGAAGTGAGTCACCACACACAGCCCAGGCTCCAGGGGAGGTCAATGAAGCCTCACCTCTTGCACATATATTTCAAAGCCACCACAGGTCACAACTTTTATGTAAATGGCAAATAAAATAGTCCTTCTGGGTTATAAGCAGTGGTTGCTTTACAATGCCAGTAATAATTTTGATTAGATCATTTTCATAATTTAATGAGGATTCCAGAGTTCAGGAAGAAGCTTCCCAGAAGAGCACAGTAAATCTCCTTACATAAATAAAAAAGTCTTTTTCTATTGAATGTCTCTTTATTTTAGAAAAGTTTTGTTCATCACCTAGTGCCTGGGAAGTCTGTAATATTTTCCCACAGTTAAAGAAGTCTCAGTTCATTAATCAGTCTCTTAATTATACGTTCATCACTTAAAATGTGTCAGGTACCCGGCAGTGTACAAGATAGACATTGTTTTGGTCGTTCATGTTTAAACCAATATGTAAACAAAATAGCTGTGATAAGTTACAGGAAGGGTATAATTAAGGTGTTGTGATAGTGATTAGTGGAGTAGAGATGGGTAACTTTGTACAAGATAATCAGGAATGTCTTCCTTTGTGACTTTTAAGTTTTGTTTTGGAAAAAAAAAAATCAGTTAACTTTTGCTTGTGAGAACAGTATGTTCAAAGCAGATCTTCCAATGTTCTAAGCACGTTGAAAGGTAAGTATCACTAGAACTTAGTGATCTTAGGAAGAGGGTGTCATTTAGGAGACTGATAAGAGCCTACTGAAGAAATCCAGGAGATAAGTGTATGGTAGTGTAGTTAAAGAGAGGCATTCCTGTTTAGAGATTTTTATACTTGGAGATTAGTGAGATTTGGGGATTGATAAGAGAGGAAGATGTTCACTATGTCTACTTAGTAAGTGTCAACTTGAGCTGCTCAATGGCATTTGCTGAGATTAGGAAGACTGGAGGAGCAGGGGTTGTATATTCCCTCTTCTGTTCCCATGGTTGGGGCTGTGAGGAGGAGGTAGATGGACAAAAAATGAGTTTGGTTTTAGGATCTATTGACATTGAAACTCCTGAGAGATGTGCAAATCAAAATGTTGAATAACATGTTAGCTATAAGCAAGTATGTCTAGAGCTCAAAAGAAAGATCTAGTAATTGGGAATCACTGCCATATAAGTGTAACTTGAAGCTGGGAGAGGGAATGAATTCATCTGTGGAGAGATTTTAGAATGGCAAAAGGAACTAGGGCTGCCTCCTGATAAAAGTTTAAAGTTACTTAAAGTTTAAATAAAGGAAACAGAACATTCCTGCACTCTCTAAAACAACAATAAGAATCAAAACAAGAGTAATTAAAAAAATGTGAAATCCAGGAAAGTATGATGCCAATTAAAAAAGAGTTTTTTAAATAAAGATAAGATCTGATGAGAAATCAGGAAGGCATAGATTGGAAATGACCATCACATTTAGCAGCAGTGTTTGTTGTGACTAACCAGAGAATTGAATGTTATGAATTTGTTATCGATAAAAAGACTCCCTACCATACATTATACTTAATGTTGAAAGACTGAATACTAAGTTCATGAAAGTAAAAATGTCCTCTATTCTTACCACTACTATTCAGCATTACAGTGAAGATTTCAGCTTGTGTAATAAGAAGAGAGGAAGTGTGGGATGGAGGGAGAAATTAAAGGCGTGCAGATTGGAAAGGAAGGGAAAAAAGCTTTGTTTGCTGATTACAAAAGAAGTGTAAGATTTGTATTATAAAGCATTTCTAAGAGCAATTAAAAACAGACCTCAGCAAATTCCATATTCATGGATCAGAAGAAGTTCAGTATGATTAAGATGGCTGTTCTCCCCAGATCTATAAATTAAATGTAATCTTTATCTAATTTCCAGCAAACATTGTTGGAGAAATTGAGAAGTTCAAATGCAATGCATCTAAAATAGCCAAAACAATTTTGAAAAATTACAACAAAATTTGAACAAAAAAACCACACCCTACTTGATTTTAAAACCTACTATAAAGCTACAGTTATCAGGACAGTGTGGTAGTTGTACAAGGAAAGGCATGCAAGTTGATGGAACAAAATAGAGAATACAGAAATAAACCCTTTCATTTATGGTCAATTGTTTTTCAATCAAAGTACTAATACAATTCAATGAGGAAAAGATAGGATTTAAACGAATAGTGCTGCAACAATTGGTTGTTCACTTGCAAGAATATGTTCATACTTTTCATAAAAATTAACTCAAAATATGTCATAGACCTATATGTGAGAGCTAAAACTATAAAATATCTAAAGGAAAACAGGAGGAAAACTCTAATGGTGGGATAGGCAAACATTTCTCAGATAGAACACTAAAAGCATAATCCATAAAAGAAAAAATTTGCTGGACTCACTGACTCATCCTGTAATCCCAGCACTTTGGGAGGCCGAGGCAAATGGATTGCCTGAACCCATGGGCTCGAGTCCAGCCTGGATAACTTGGCGAGACCTCGTCTCTACAATTAAAAAACATGTCTGTAGTTCTGGCTTCTTGGAAGGCTAAGGCAGAAGGATTGCCGGAGTCCAGCAGGTTGATGCTTGCATGGCCATCAGTGTACCACTGCACTCTAGTCTGGGTGACAGAGTGAGACTCCAACTCAAAAAAAAAAAAAAAGAAAAAAAATTGAACTTAATCAAAATTTAAAACTTTTGTGCTTCAAAGTAGACCACTAATTAAATTAAGAGAGAAACCACAGACTGAGAAAAAATTTGTACATCATATATCTGGTAAAGCACTTTTTAAAAAAGTCTGGATATTTCAGAAAAACAGAACTAATAGGATATCCATATCTATCAATTTAATCTCTCTCTCTCTCTGTGTCTGTCTCTTCTCTCTCTCTCTCTCTCTCTCTCTCTCTCTCTCTCTCTCTCTCTCTCTCTCTCTCTCTCTCTCTCCCTCTCCCTCTCCCTCTCCACACACACACGCACATGCACGCATATAGAGCTATCTTACATATAGCTATATAAGAGGAGATTTCTGGGAATTGACTCATGTGTTCATGGAGGCCAAGGAGTTCCATGATATACTGTCTACAAGTCAGAGACCTAAGAAAGACAGTGGTGTAATTCATTCCTAGTTTGAAGACCAGGGAAGCCCATGTTTAAGCCTGAGGCTGGAAGGCCTGAGGATGGATGGACAGGGAAAAGACTGAGGGACAGAGAACCAGGAGCTTGGATTTCCTAGCTTGAGGAGAGGAGGGAGTTCATTCTTCCTCCTTTTTGTTCTATTAGTCCTCAGCTGATTCAAATGCTGATCTCTCTGGAAACTCCCTCTCAGATATATCTAAAAATAATGTTTTACTAGCTATCTGAGTATCATTTAATCCAGTCACAGACTTGTATCCAGAATGTATAAAGAATTCTAATAATGCATTGATGAAATGTAAGCAATTCAATTAATGAAGGAGGAAAACATTTGATTAGTCATTTCACCAAAGAAGATATACAGGCCACGTGCGGTGGCTCAAGCCTGTAATCCCAGCACTTTGGGAGGCCAAGGCAAGAGGATTGCCTGAGCCCAGGGGTTCCAGACCAACCTGGGCAACTTGGTGACACTTCATCTCTACAATATATCAAAAAGTAGCCAGGCGTGGTAGCCCATGCCTGTAGTTCCGGCTACTTGGAAGGCTGAGGCGGAAGGATCGCCTGAGCCTAGCCGGTCAACGCTGGGTGGCTGTGTGCATGCCACTGCACTCTAACCTGAGTGACAGAGTGAGATTCTGACTCAAAAAAAGAGAAGATATACAGATAACTAATAAGCACATGAGAAAGTGCCCAACAATGTACATTAAAACCTCATTAAGAAACCATTTTGCAGTCAAGAATATGTTCATACTTTTCACATGCTTTTCATAAAAATTAACTCAAAATATGTTATAGAATGGTTATAATGATACATACATACATACAATAGTAAGTATAGTCAAGGATGTGAAAATTCATTTTTACATTGCTGATTGGAATGTATAGTGGTACACCACTTGGGAAATGTATAGTGGTACACCACTTGGGAAAGCAATTTTGCAGTTTCTAAAAAAGGAAAAGATAAACTCAACATATAATCCAGCAATTTAACTCCCCTACTCCAAAGAAATGAAAGCAAATGTTCATACAAAGATATGTGCATGAGTGTTTGTAGTAGCATTATTCATAATGGCCAATAAATGGAAACAATTTAAATGTCCATCAACTAGATAAGCAAAATGTGTATTCTATAGGCAGTGGGATACTATTCCACAGTAAAAAGGAATGAACAACTGATACATGCTACCATATTGATGAACCTCAAAAAACATGGTTAGTGAAAGAAACCTGACACAAGAAACTATATAATGCACGATTCATTCAGATAAATACATCATTTATCTGAAATATTCAGAGAAGGTGAGACAGAAAGTAGATAAGTAGTTGCTTGGAGGGGGATAGGAATGGAGATTAACTGTAAATAGACACAAAGCAAGTTTTTGTGGTGATGAAAATGTTCTAAAGTGAATTGTGATAATTGTACAACTTTAGAAATGTTCTTTTGAAAAATACTGAGTTATACAAATTGGATAAATTTTATCGTATGTAAATCATACCTCAATAATCCCCTTTAAAAAATAGTTACCTTGATTTTTTTTTGGTAGGAAGAACTGACAACCTATTTCTCCGAGACTGTAGATTTTGCATGTAATTCTGCCGTCTCTTTCCCAATTCTCTTAGTATTGGTCAGGTATATTCACTGGTATTTATAGTTCATTAATAGACCATAGAAAAATTAACCTTTTTATTAATCTCTACTTTAAAATGTTGATAGTTTCTTTTGCCTTTATTATCTTTCTCCTTGTTGCAAAGGATATGCAAATATAATAAAATTTGTAATGTACAAATGTATTGTTTTTAAGAGATGACTTTTAAAACTGATAGAGACATGTGAATAACATTTTATATGTACTTCCCAGTTAATATAATTCCTTCTTTTTATTCCAGTGTATTATTAATCATACTGCTATTAATCAACCTTTATGGGACCTGTATTTTATAATGGTGTTGTAATGACAGCTCACCTGAATGAGTAAAACATGTATAATAGACCTGTGCCTAATCCAAATCATTTGTTTAACTATGAATTACAGATAGAAATATCACTAGTGTTCATTAGTCTAATGTGAATAGAACTTTTCTGAATTATAGATTTCATTATTAATGACTAAGCAAAGATAATTCATGATATATTATTGTGATATAATTGATCTGAAGTTTAAATTGATTTTACATTGAATTCTTTTTCTTGTAGGCGTATTTCATTAGCTAGTCCATGCCAGCTTTTCAAAGCCTCTAATATGACCCAGCGATGGCAACACAGAGAGATTTCAAATTTTGAGTACTTGATGTTTCTCAACACAATAGCAGGTAATCTTAGTCCATACATTGACTTATTTCAAACAATAAATTATTAATTGCAATATGGTTAGATTATTTCAATTATTGGTATAAGTAGCTATTTCACTGCCATTGTTACTGCTAGAATGCCTTATCAAAAGTATATAATAAAGTTTTCAGTTTTATATATAAAGAGTTGGCTACTTGAGAGAAATTCTAAATGAATATAAAAACTCTTTTTCAGAAAAGAGAGAATGAGAATTTACAGTTATTTCATATAGTAAGAATAAACTTATGGAGTAGTAGGAATGAAGAACCCTATAAAATCTTAAGAACCTATTACTAACTTAGAAATGTTATTAATAATGAAACAACGAAATACAACATAGAAAAAAAATGTGGGTAACATGCTAAGTAAAGGACCTATACATGAAAACCTTAAGACCTAATGGCCCTACATAAGGTCTGTAATCAGGTAGTGTCATTGAAAATCATTCCTTGAAACATTTTACTATGAAAGAAAGTAAAGAGTAGAAATGTGCCACTGCTTTTCATTTGTGACAACTAGAATAAAGAAAACAAGGAATGCATTTGTTAGGCATTTGAGATTCAGTTCAACATCCTGACATAGTTTATATTTGAGACATAAAGGAGATATGTACAGGACAAGGTTTGTAACTTTCATTTGAAGTACAAATGTAAGTATTTACATGATTCTAGAGCAAGGGGGTATAGATTCAACAAAAGAGATTCAAAGTGCTGTGGTGATTTAAAGGGCAGAGAGGGAAATTCTGTTCACCCAGTTGGTGGGAGTAAGGAGAAATTAAGGACAGATTTCAATGGTCATGTGAGGATAGATGTTATGGTCGAGCGTGATGGCCTGAGTACTTTCGGAGGCTGAAGCAGAAGAATTGCTTGAGCCCAGGAGGTTAAGGTCAGCCTAGGCAACATAGCAAGAACCTCATCTCTACAAAATTAAAAAACTATCCAGGTGTGATGGTGCACATGTGTAGTCCCAGCTACTTAGGAAGCTGAGATGGGAGGATCTCCTGAGCCCAAGTGGTCAATGCTATAGTAAACCATGATCATGCCACTGCATTCTACTTTGGTGACAAAGTGAGACCTCGACTCTTTTAAAAAAAAAAGGATGGAAATTAGTTCAACTAGCAGAAGAGGTAGTTGAGAGAGTAGTAGTCGTTGCATATAAAACTGGATGTATAAGCACACATACAAAGATCAGAAAATATAATGTGTACCTAAAGAACAATTAATAGTATTATTTGTGTATATACTGTGTATGTGCATGCATAAAGTAAATATTCACAGAGATATAATGAGAAAAAATGAAAATGTTAGTGTGAAGACATTGTGGAGGATTTTCTGTCATTTTGAGGAGTGAACATTCAGTTCCTTGGGAAACTTTTGAGCGCATAAGTGATACTAGAACTGCATGAAAAATTAACTTGGAGGCAGTATGTAAGATAAATTGGAATGGAGAAACACTAGGCAGAGAACAAAGTTAGGGAGCAATTTCCTTTAAAAAAAAAAGTAATGGGTGCTTTCATTAGAGTGGTGACAATGGGAATTAAAGGGAAGGATCATATTACATAAGAATTCACAAGGTGCCAATATTTGACATGCAGCTGACTGAATGTAGGAGGTAGGTGAGAAATGTCAGAAAATCATTGGAAAATGGCAGTGCCAATAATGGTAAAAGAAGTTAAAATTTTTTTATCAGCTGGGCTCAGTGGCTCAGGCCTGTAATCCCAGTACTTTGGGAGGCTGAGGTAAGGGAATTACCAGAGCCCACGGGTTCGAGAACAGCCTGGGCAACTTGGCGAGACCTCATGTCAACAATAAATAAAAAATTAGCCGGATGTGGTAGCGTACACCTGTAGTTCTGGCTACTTGGAAGGCTGAGGCAGAAGGATCACCTGAACCCAGCAGGTAGACACTGGGGTGGCCGTGAGCGTGCCACTGCATTCCAGCCTGGGTGATGGAGTGAGACTCCAACTCAAAAAAAATTTTTCTTTTTTTTAATCTAGGGAAAGACAGTGTTACTGTACTGGCAAGGCTTTCAAGTTAAAGTATTAGAAAGAGTTTTTGAAGTATAGGTCAAAGAGGGTATTTTGGATTTCATCTGCATGGGGAGGAAATCACTGAGAGAGATGAAATCACCAAGCCAGATAATACAGAACGCGGAGAGATGAGGCCTGGGGAATGCTCCTGTGTATGAGAAGAAAGAGGGAAAGTTAGTAAAGGAGAAAAAAAGAATGAGCTTCCCTAGAATTTGTAGACGTAGGAGGAGGAGAACAGATGTAAGTCATATCTCTTGAGAGGCAAGGGGAAAGAGAGGAACGACGTTTATCACCTGTGTCAAAGGTTACAGAGTGGTAAGGGAGAATGCAGAATGAGTACAGGACACGCCTCTGGGTTTGGCATTTGAGGTCTTACTGGTTACTTCATGAGGGTTCATTTTTAAAGCAAGCAAAAATGGCTGATTATGAGGACTAAATGGTTGGTGATGAAATGGGAATTTAGATACAGATTACAATTTTCTCAAATGTATTGGTAAAGAGAGCATGGGTTAGGGCAGAGGGAAGAAACCTCAAAAGAGGGGGAGAGAGAAAGAATAACAATTCAAGTTATGAAGGAGACGGTTTCAAGAGCTTCGGTGAAGGAATTATTCTTAGCAGAGAAAAGACCCTGCTGGAGAAGTGGACAAGGGAGGATTATGAATAATTGAAAGCTGGAGGCTTGCATTGAAAGGTCTAAATTTTATTAGTTAGGGAGAAGTTCATCTAACAGTCAACTGAGGGAAAGAAATGAAGAAAATATGAAGTTATGTTGCATTTTGTAGGACATATATAACTAGTGACTAAAAGGATTTTTAAATAGTAAGAGACAGGATTATATAAGTTTAATACACATATTTTTGCATGTAGTAAATCAATTAATGCTTATTGATTGACTGGATAATAATGATTATGGGCCAATGATTATGGAGCAATATTATGCTATGATATGGATCATATCTTATGGTTATGAGTATGAAATGACCTACTCTCTAATAGCTTTTGTTATAAATACAGTGCCTTTTGAATATATCCCCTGTAGATTCTTTTTAAGAAATATAATCAATAATTTGTTTTTGATGTTTTTTATGTACATTGGAGGATGAGGTTAAGTCTCGTGTTATTTAAGATTTCTTTTATCTATTATATGTGCCACATATAGGTTCTCATGATATGATACATTTCCCAAATGGCAGTCAGTAGGCATTTGCTAGCTATCTGTTGAGTTTAACTCAATTAAAAGTCTGATTACACTAAGCAGATGCATACTTTTCTTTTTTTAAGGTACAATAAACTTTTGATTATTTCAGATTATTTAAGCAGATGGGACAAGATGAGGATTTTACTGTTTACTAACATTTAGGTATGACTGTCTTCAGGTTAGTCAAAAAAGAACTAATAGGTTTCAACCTCAAGATAAATCGAGTAAAATGAAAAGTTAAAAATGTTAGATCTTACAGAGGGCTTAGATGTCAAGAGTCTATGTAGAGGCCTCCTTTAATATTCAGCTACATATTGATATGACATCAGTATATGTTTGAGAAAGAAAAAGGAATGGAGATAATAGAATACATAATAATAAAGGAATTCAAGCAATATCAATATACTTGTCTCCCTTGTCTTTTAGCCCTAAAAGTCTGTTCACATTAAATCTAACTAAAAATATCTTGCAGACTAATAAACAGGAACTGAGATTCAAACACCAGTATTTTGATTCCAGAAACAACGATCTCATCTACTATGTTATCTCCCTAGAGTGGTGACAGCCAGAAAACTGCTGTGCATATAGAGAAGGACTACATCATTCTTTGTTTTAATTTCTATTTTTAATAGATTTAAATATGTCACTGAATGTCGCTACTTTAGAAGAGCTATCAAAGAGCATGTGGCAGCATTTTTGGGGTAGGAGAAGCAACAATGATAATGCTGTTCATTATTTTCAAAGGGTTGTAGAATTTGAAAACTGCCACAGAAATTTCAGAGTTACTTGTACAGTCCCCCTCTTTTTACAGATGACTAGTGAATGTCCACAGTGGTTTAGTCACTTAAACTTGGTTAACTAGTTGGTTGGTTGGTTAATGAGTGATAGAAAAAGGATTGTGGTTTTGAATATCTCTATGAGAATTACAGATTTATTTTATTTTAAAGATATGGGGTACAGTTCAGGACTAGATACGTAAGTGGTCATTGTACAGGTTAGAATTGCAAATTTTTAAAAAAAATCTTACGAAAAAGTATTTTTCTTGGGGTGGGCTTTCAAGTAATAAAAAATAGTCGTGTCATTTAAAAGAGTATAAACTTTGGGACCAGAGTATCTGAATTTAAACATGACTTGACCGTTACTAATTGTGTGATTTGGGACAAGTTACCTAACCCTTTTAGCCTCAATTTTTTCATCTATAAAAATGTGGATGGGGTGGCTCAAGACTGTAATCCCAGCACTTTGGGGGCCTAGGCGAGAGGATTGCCTGAGCCCACAGGTTCAAGACCAGCCTGGGCAAGATGGTGAGAACTCATCTCTATAATAAATAAAAAAAATTAGCCAGGCGTGGTATTGCACACCTGTAGTTCTGGCTACTTGGAAGGATGAGACGGAAGGATCACCAGAGCCCAACAGCTCGTTACTGGGGTGGCCATGAGTGTGCCACTGCACTCCAGCCTAGGCGACAGAGTGAGACTCCAACTCAAAAAAAAAAAGGGGGGGATGATACTGACTTCACAGGATTATTGTGAGGATTAAATAAGATCAAGTATGACTCCTTAGAACAGTGTTTGGCATTCCAAAGTTTTTAGTTGTATTTTCTTATTTTTAGTAAATTACATAATTGAATCTGTTTTTAATTTATTATAAACTGAAAGTGTGCCAGGCACAGTGGCTCATGCTTGTAATCCCTGTACTTTGGGAGGCCTAGTTAGGAGGATCACTTGAAGCCAGGAGTTCGAGACCAGGCTGGGCAACATAGTGAAATCCCGTCTCTACAAAAAATTAAAAAATAAACGAGGAGTGGTGGCACATCTATAGTCCCAGCTACTTGGGAGACTGAGATGGGAGGCTTGCTTGAACCCAGGAGTTCAAGGCAGCAGTGAGCTATGCTCACGCCACTGGACTATAGCCTAGGTGACAGAGTGAGACTGTCTCTCTTAAAAAATAAATTAATAAATAAAGAGTGACTCTTTTTTTTCCCTACAAGGTCGAAGTTACAATGACTTAAATCAGTATCCAGTGTTTCCCTGGGTCATCACTAATTACGAATCAGAAGAACTGGATCTTACCTTGCCCAGCAACTTCAGAGATTTGTCAAAGGTAATTTCTTAGTAATCATCTGAAATATAATTGTCTTGCATTTAGAAAGAAATCTGTCTTTAGTTATTTTTATGTAACTTTAAAAATCTTTTAAATATAATTGTATCACTAATATATTTATCTTTTAAATATAGTTTCAGTACTTTCAAATTGAAAAAATTAATATACTTGATAACCTTTACATGATGTTTTTGATGACAATTAAGAATATTGCATTATGTTCATGTTTTCATATACATTCAAGAAGATTTTATCACCAAATGTGAACTTCTTCCAAGGATGTTAATATTTGATAAAACATATGAAGACCATCATGGCTGGTGCTCTTATATAAAGACTCCACACCCACCCCAGGTCACCTGGCTGATCTTCCTCCGTCTCTGATCCATTCCTCTCTGCAACAGAATGGGTCCTCTTTAAATCCAATTTTGAATTATGTAACTCTTTAGACCTTTCTTCACTTACCAGTGAATAGCACATAAATCTTTCCCAATTCAGAGCTTTGCTTCTCTGACTAATGTTTCATGTCTTTACTTTGCAAGAGGCTGACTCTCTTCCATCCTGGAGGTCACCTCCTCAGATATACCATTATTAATTGCCTTCCTCCCCTGATATTTTACTCTCTGCTTCTTTCATATCACCTACCATATCCTGCATTTACATATACGTTTTCTACTTACTTGTTTTGGTTCTTCTTTTCTCACTCACTGAGCTTTATAATAATATCATTCTTGTTCACCATTGTTTCCCCCTGCCTAACACAGTATCTGCCACTCAATAAATGTGTTAAATGACAGAAACAAAGAACAAAGTACCATATGTTCTCACTCATAAGCGTATCTTGAATAATTATCATAATACTATAAGAAAGGGATTAGCAGTAGTGGGAAACTGCAAGGGGAGGGAGGGTGGGATTGGCAGTAGTGGGAAACTGCCAGAGGAAGGGAGGGGCACACCTCATTAACAAGGGTACCTGCATAATGAACATTTGTATACCTGACCTTGAATTGTACCCCACATTTTTAAAATAGAGAAAAAAAATAAATGTGTTAAATGAATTAAATAATAAAATATATATTTTTCCAGTTACATAATGTTATCATTAACTACATTAGATTTTTTAAATACTAGAACATGTAAAGAAGAAAATAAAAATGTATCCTAATTTACCACACATCAGTAAGGAATAATTCTATTTTTTCACTTTATTTGGTCTTTTTTTATGGATGTATGTATTTATATATGTATGTATATACTGTTTTAAAAAATTTTTGATAAGTATTTTTCCATGTCTCTAGCAGTTCTTCAAGAACTTTCTTTTTCTATCTTGGATTTTCAATAGATATAGTATTCTGAATCATTATTTGGGGATATAAGAGAAGGTTATATTTCTTTTGTTTTTTACTATAGAGAATTTCAAGCACATAGAAAAGTAGACAAAATAGCAGATGAAACTCACATGTACCCTGCTTAAAAAATGATTAACTCTTAGACTTGTTTCATCTTATTCTCTTTCCCCTTTCCCATATAACTTTTAATTAAATGCTGGACATCGTATTATTCCATCCATAAATATTTGTCTGTACTTCTAAAGCTAAGGTCTCTTTTTAAATCTCAACTATAGTACCATTAACAAACTTAAAATATTAATAATATTTTCTTAATATTATCAAATATTATTTCCAGTTGAATAACATTGGTCATTCTTGTTTGCTTTTTTAAATCAAAATTCCAATAAGAATCTCATACATTACATTTAGTTGATATATCTCTTAAGTGTTTTTAATCTATAGATTTTACTTTCCATCACTTTTTCTTTTTAATTTACAAGTTGAAGAAACATATTGTCTTGTAGATTTTCTTCTAGGGTGGATTTTGTTGATTTTATCCTTATGGTATAGTCTGACATGTTTTTCTGTATTTTTTATAAATTGGTAGTTGGTTCTAGAAGCTGATTCAATATTTTTGGCTAATGTGCTTTATAGGACATTTTCATGTCCTATCAGAACACAGATAATATCTACTTCTTTTTTGTGATAGCAGTAGTCACTGGTATTTAACACATGGATTCATTAGTTTGGTAAGCATTGCAAAATAGTGGTGCTTAAATTCTGTCACCTTTGTTTCATTTATTTTTGGGATTCTTTCTGTAAAGAGACATTTCTCCTCATCGGCTGTTAGGCACATCTCATAGAAAAGGCAGAATAAAAGTTTAATTTTTCTCTTATGTAACAGTTTTAAAATATTGAGTTGGTTCTTAGCATCCTCTGGTAGTACCCAACTGACTATGAAATAACTATTTTTATGAACTTACAGATTTAAATGTATTTGATGTCTCAATCCACTGCAGTTATTATTATCTTTATTGATTCTCAGTTGTTCCTTCCTTCTTTGGTCACTGGCAGCTTTAACACAAAGTTAGTAGTTTTTGATAACTTCCATGCTCTCTGGTTTGATAAGTCTTCACCCTCACAATTTCTAGCCCAGATCTAAAATCATCTATTTCTTTGAGAGTCCTCGTGGGACTCATTTTAGTAGGAAATAATATTTGGAGACCACAGTTTGATCTGCTATGCTTGTTGCTACTGGATTTGTCATTATTTCTATCTCCTTTTTAGAGGGAGCTAGGAAAAAATTTAAAATGAAATACATCATGAGTTCAAACTGATTCCTCCAATTTAAATTTAGGGTCATATTTCTTTTAGTGTATAAGAAGAACTGAGTTCCCGCTTTCATTTGTTCAGGTGGGCAGAAAGTCCCCTCTTTTTTTCTAAAACTCCACTCCGTAGCAATTTCTAGCAGTACCCAATGAATGTTTACATCTTTTAACCTGAAGATTCTGTGTTGCTTCTACCTGGTCTGTACCTTGAATCAGTGTTGCTCCATTATCCCTCTAGGTCACTCTAAATTCTCAGGACACCAGATTTCTTGCTCTGAGTACTGACTGTTTTCAAGAACATACATAGTCCTTTATCTCAACTCCCCTAAATCTATCTTAGACCACAGTGAAGTATTTAAATAAAGTTCTATTCAGTACCAAATCCCAGTAGAAATGCAAGGCTCCTCGTGATTTATAGTCTCCATCAGAGGATCATTGCAGAGTCCAACATGACAGGTCCATGGCAGTTCACTCCTCATATCCATCGTCCTTCACAGAGTCCAGACATGACTTCTTTTCTGACATCAGAGAAAGCAGGTATGGCAATTCCTCAAAAAATTAAAAATAAAATTACCATATAATCCAGCAGTTGTATTCCTGGGCATATATCCAAAATAGTTGAAAGCAGAGATATGAGCAGATATTTAGACACCTATGTTTATATTTGTAGCAGTATTACAACAGCCAAAAGGTAGAACAACCTAAGTGTCCACTGACTAAAGGATGGATAACCAAAATGTGTTATATACATACAATGGAATATTATTCAGCCTTAAGAAGTAAGGAAACTCTGACATGCTGCATGAATGGACCTTGAAACATTATGCTGAGTGAAATAAGGCAATCACAAAAGGCAAATACTTTATGATTCCACTCATATAAAATAGTCAAATTCATAGAGACATAAGGTAGAATCATGTTTGCCAGGAGCTGGGGTGAGGGGAGAATAGGGAGTTATTATCTAATAGGTATAGAGTTTCAGGTTTGCAGGATGTAAAAAGTTCTAGAGATGAGTAGTAATGGTTACTTAACAGTGTGAATGTACCTAATATGCCACTGAACTGAACACTTAAAAATTGTTAGAATGGTAAATTTTATATTATGTGCATTTTACCACAATTTAAAAAAGGCCAATAACAAAAAAGAAAAAGTGTTACCAAGCTAGACACAATTAGAACTTTGAAAAAGTTCCTGTGTGCTTCTCTGTGATCACCTTGAGAACATGCGCAAAACATTCCCAGGCTAACATTCCCTGCAGGAGGGATGTGACTGACACATGGAAGACAACTGAGCTGTCCTAGCTGAGGCCATCCCAAACAAGTCAGTTCTCAGCTGACCACAAATGGGTGAAGGAGTCCAACTAAGAGCAGCCAAGCCTGGCCCAGGTCAGAATTTTCTGGTTAACCCATCGACTGTTAGGAATAATAAATGGTTGCTGTTTTTAAAAAAAGAAGGCAAAGGAAAGCCTTATTTACATATAAGTATCGTATTTATTCTAACAGCCTGTAGTATTTCACTGGAATCTGTAGAACTCTCTAGTCTAATAAATGAGGACTGTATTAGTTTGACTTGTGTAATGAGCCATGCAGTAGGTCAATAATAAAAACCGGACAACTCCTTAATCCTCAGGCTATTATAACCTGCTCTTCCTCCATTGTTTGAATTTTGTGTACATGAAAGTAAAAAATCTGTGTACGTGAAAGTAAAAAATCTTATTTTTCATGAATTTTTTAGAATATAAAATTTGCTTCACACATTGAGTGACATTTAAATAAATACCCATTCTAGAATTCTAGAATTGTTTTCTTTTTTTAGTACTGAATACTTCAGTTTGGATTTACTTAAGCATGTAGCGTATTAAAAATTTTTATTTGATGATTTTTTGGAAATCCCTTGAAGATGCTGTGGGTGGTAAGATGGTTTGTGGCCCATGTTTCTGTTTTGATGGAACAGCAGCTAATGGTGACAATTGGGAGGCTATTTGGATATTTCCTCTGAGACTGTATGTCTCTCTTCTGCCATCCTTATACCTGAAGAGATGTTCCCACAGTTCTTTTGCCTCTTCGTACCACCTCTTTTTCTTGATCTTTGTCTTTGTTCTCTGTACCACCCAAAATTTTACATGGCAAGAAAGCTTCCAAAACAATTTTATTATATAGGCTATATGACTTTTTAAATTATGAGTATTCATTGAAATAATACCAGAAAAATGCTAATGTAGATTATGTGCCAGCTAAACAGAATCCTTAATAAAAATAGAATTTTATTTGTATGTTTTTACTGCTATTTCTAAGGACTTGCCAAATACTTTTGTTGGGTGAGTAAAATATTATTTAATGCCTTTGTAATTTATCTTCTATATGATAAATATGATAATTTTTATGTCCTACTAAATGACCAGTAATGATCTTGCCCTTTTATTTTGTTACATTAAAAGCAAAAGGACTAAGACAGCAAAACCAAAACAAAACAGTTAATTTCACTAGTCTCTCTCCAAATATGTCCATACCTACAAACAAAGATGCACTACATATCGATTGTGTAATTTCATGCCTTTTATTGTAATGCCATCCATTTTTATACTTTGAGAGATTTGTGAAATATTTATACTTTCGGCTGAGAAGAGTATTTATAAAGAGTGCTTTAGCCAAGAACTGAAGGGCACACAGTTGAATGGTGAACTGTAGCGTAATGAGTAGGTCTGGGAAGAAATAGAGAGCTCTGACACCCGCATATCTTATAACTAATATCTCCTTTCCAATAAAGCAGCAGTAGTTTGAAAGCTACGAAAATTGTTCAAGTTCATGAAAATGGAATTCTACTAGTACTGGTTTCTTTCATAAATATTGATGAAATAAGTGAGTTTGGAATTAACTACATTATTTTAAGTGAAATAATCAAGCACATCAGATATTTGAAAATTGTACTTTGTACATATAAGATAGTAGAGATTGTTTACTTAGAAGTATCTCATTTGTTTTCATACTAAGGAAAGTCTGCCAAAATGTTTACAGTATGATTCAATTTTCAAATATTTGTTTGTACATACATTTTCAGGACAACATCCCAGACATCAATAAGCCATATCTGTACAAATAGTGGTTATAATAGAACTATATTAAAATTTTTCCCATAGTATTCATTTTGCATGCATTACTGTTTGTTTAAATAAACTTGTGAAATTCTAGAAATGTTGTGTATAAAGCTTAATTTAGAACGTAAATTGATCTTATCTCCATTCTTATGTGGATAATATAGCTTGACTGGCATTACAATGTATTGAACTATTTATGCATATTTATGTCCATTTAATTTCCCCAAAGCTGGTCTTCAGAAGAATTTTAGTAGCTTTGGTACAAACCTATAATTCTATTTGGTTATCCCTTCCATGTTACAGAGGAAATTTTCTTTCTGAAGCTGAATTAATATAATCAATGTTCTTCCTTCTATGTTATTTTCTGATCATTTTGTTTTTAGAAAAAAAATTCTGAACAGAACAATGTAAGTGGAAAATATCTTCTTGAAAGTATAAGGCCAGGCACAGTAGTTCATGCCTGTAATCCCAGCACTTTGGGAGGCCATGGTGGGAGAATCACTTCAAGTCAAGAGTTTGAGACCAACCTTGGCAATATAGTGTCTCTACAAAAAATTAAAAAATTAGCTGGGTGTGGTAGTGTATGTTATAATCAGGCAGGAATATATATATCCAAAATGTCATACCATAAAAACAAATTATGATGGCTGAGTGTTCAGTACCAGGACTTCCTTTATAGATTAAGATTTCCTTTGCAACTGTGATTTATTTATTTTCTTTATTCTACTTTGGAGCATGATTGTGCAAACCAGTTTTTTAAGAGAGGAAAACCAAGACAATCTTAAGTCCCAGCCCCCTGGGGGGCTGAGGTGAGGTGAGAGAATTACTAGAACCCAGGATTCTGAGGCTGCAGTGGGCCATGATCATACCACTGCACTCCTATGTGACGCAGTGAGATACTATCTCTTAAAAAAAAAAAAAGGATACAATTTTATGCCATGTACAATATCTCTTTATAATCATTGCAAACTAGTATTGTCAGTATGTTGAAAAAATCAAGTCTACTTTAGTCTGAGAAGCTGATGAAAATTAAATCTTTAATTGTACTGAAGAAGTCTTCATGTAGCATAATGGCTTGCTTTATTCTTTCAAAGCTGAAAGGAAGGTTGGGATCAGTTTTGAAGTTGATTCCTCCCCTCCTACTTTACCAGTTATTTCATCAGTAGTCTGGAAATTCTGACTGATGAGAAGACAGATCTAACCATGCATAGAATTTGGAGTGACATTAATCCATATTTTATAAATGCACATTGATTTTATATTTGACAACCTCCTTGGAAGAGATAAGTATCAACATTTTATTTTGTCTTTTCGTTATAAGAAATTATAATCAGGCAGGAATATATTTATGAAATGTCATATCAAAAAAACAAATTATGATGGCTGAGTGTTTCAGTACCAGGACTTCTTTTGTAGATTAAGATTTCCTCTACAACTGTGATTTACTTATTTTCTTTAATCTACTATGGAGAGAGTGATTTTGCAAACCAGTTTTCTATGAGAGGAAGACCAAGACAATCTGAGGTAATCATTTTTCTTCTAATTGATCAGCATAGCTATTTTGGAATAAATAATATGTATTTGTGCTGTAATCTGGATACCGATTCCAAGAAACTACTGTGTTCTCAGATTGAAATACAGTTTATGACCATTCACTCGCAAATGTCCACTTGATTGTATACCTTATCCTGAATTGTACCCCATACCTTAAAATAAAATAGATTTTTTTTAAAAGTCATTTAATTAAAAAAAGAAAACTCAGTTATCTTGGCTATGGAATTCATAAGGCAGTGACACCTCACTTTATTATTATTAGCTAGTATTTATTGAGCTCTTACTGTATGCCAGGCTCTTGTTTAAGTGTTTTACATGTGTGCATTCCTCTAACCCTAGCAATAACCCTTTAAGTAAGTAACATTATTATCTGTTATAGGGGAAGAAACTTAGACAACATGACGTTAATCAAGTTGCACATGGGTAGAACCAGAATTTAAACACTAAGTCAGTGGTTTTCATGCTGTAGCTCACAATTGCATTTTAAAAAAAGGAATACAATAGCATGGCATAAAAATAAAATAGATGCATGCACTCTATGTGAATCTTGTACTCAAGCTGTGTAGGTGTATATGTGTGGGAACCGGGTTGTGATTTAAAGTAACGTATTTCATACCATGAGTTTTTGGTCCCAGAATTTGAGAAATTCTGCCATATGCTCTACTGCCTTCTGCTTTTCACACTAGTTGCTGAGTCTGTTTTAATGTTATTTTATCAAGTTGCCTTTCACCTCTCATGCTAAAATACTTGATGGAATGCAACCAACATTCTGTTGCTTGGAAAAGGCAAGCTTTTTTTTTTTTTCAAATTGCCTATCCTTGTCTTTGTTCCAGGTTGTACTCCAAGCTTTTTTGATTAAACCTATTTTACAAAAAAAGCTTAGTGTTTGGTTAAAATTAGAGTATCCCTGACATTACTGCTCATGCATTTGTTCTTTCATTTATTGGTTGTTAATTGAGTACTATTAGAAATTTGAAAGAATAGAGTTTGAAAGTAATTGCTATTCCGGTAAAAAAAATAAAAATAAACTGAAGACTGGGGGAGAAACAGGAATGGCCAAGTTATATACCTATTATAAGCCTATTATCTTTGAATAATTAGAACTCACATTTTTAAAATGAAGTATCAAAAGAGAGTTTGCGATAGAAAAAAAGAAAAATCAATTTTTCATCTTTAAAGGGCAAAGACGATGTGAGCTGTCATTTTGGTCCAGAGTGCAGAAACAAGAAACATGAGTAGTACAGGAAAATGAACCTGTATGATGGCCTCACAGCTCCTATCTTGCAATATAGGAGTTGGAGGAAAATTTACTAAAACTGAATTTTAAATTTTGGTCCAAGCTGTATGAAATTATCTTTGTTTTATTTATAAAAAATCGGTTATGATGCTGTTCTACTCACACTCTGCTAACCAGTAGCTTTCATTGCCCTAGTCTGGATCAAAATGTTTTTAAAGAGTAAATTCTGAGAAAACTGAAGAGAACTAAATGACAAAGCTATACTGAATTTACTTACTCATTGCTGAGTTGCTACTGTTTTCCTTGGTATATGTTCTTTCTCTTTCTTCTCTTCTCTCTCTCTCTCTCTCTCTCTCTCTGTGATGTTTTTTTTTCTCTCATTTATCTCCTACTATTTGGATGTATATTTTTATATGTGAGATATTTCTCTCTAACACACACATTTAATATACAGCATGCATCTTGACCTGGAATTGACTACCGACATTTAACTGTTGTTGATCAGACAGCACTTCTTTATCTCTTTAAGTTTTAAGTGCTGTTTCTGACGAATGCCAGTCCTTTTAGTCTGCTTTGTAACAGATACACCAGGAATCAATATACCATCTAGATGTCACAGAGAGAAAAGAACACTTTTGGGGAGGATGATATTGTTTAAACGTTATAGGTGTTGTAGCTTTTACCTTGTTTTTCTACTCACTGGGCTTTAGTAAAACCAAAGAAATTCAAGCTTATAAAAAGATAGGACTCTTATGATTCTACAGCAATAAATCATGGATCTTAAATTGTTTAAATAAAATTGAAATGCAGAGAAAGAAACTCAAAAACATCCCATATGCAATTATGTTTTAGATATTTTTATTACTTCAGTCACTTCTTTAGTATCTCATTCTTAAAAATGAAGATGTAACCAAGTATTAGCAAACATTTGAAGACAAAACATATTTTAAAATATTTTAGTCTTGGCATCAGATGTGAATGCTGTTATATGCCACATTGATTTTAGAGATTATGGTATAAATTGCTTTCCCTGGCCTTGGAAAGTATACAGTCTAATCAGCACAAGAACGATATGGGGAAAGTTCAAAATGTGTTGCAAGTTTGGAAGGGAAGCCCCAGTAGGTGACTTCCACCATAACAGACATTTTACTATGCTGTTTCCTTTAATCTCCTCAACAAATAAGAAAACTAAGATTTAGTGTGGTAAAGGAAGTCTTAATGATCATGTTTTCCATGTGGTAAGCCCAGAATTTGATCTCAGATCTGTCCGTCAATGAACTGGTAGACTTCAGGTATAATCAGAAAGAATACTGAGACTGAATACTTGTTTTGTGTCCACTTCATTCCAAAATTCAACTACCCTTCCCTCTATATTGTCAAAAGGCAAGAGATTTGCTTTTTGAATAAATTGTAGCAAAGAAGTTTCTAATATGAGAATGCCAAACACAGCAGAGGGAGGATTTAAGGTAAGGGGTGAAGAGCAGGAGGGTTACAACTGAAAGCTTTGAGTATGGAATTGTGAAGTCTCCCAGACCCCTTTTGCTGTCATGCTATCAGAACTCTGGCAGCCAGCCCCACCCAAGCTCACCTAATAAGACAGAAGGTTGTGTTACCCTTTGGACATATTGAGTGACTCAAGAGAAAAGACCTAACACATGCTCGCGTTCAGAGATTCCACTTGGAGCACTCCTGATCATCCTTTTGTGAAGCCTACCAGTTCACACTGAGGCTTAAGCTCCATGTGCTTCACTCGGCTCTTCAGCACCTTGGTCTTAAAAACGAAGGTGTTGTCAAGTATTAGCAAACATTTAAAGACAATAGCCAATGTGAAAGATGGCAAAGACTAAAGTAAATAGAAAAATAAAAAGAACCAGAAGAAACGGAGGCAATTTAGGAAGCAGAAGAAGCCTTAAAAACAAAAGCCTAAAATAAATACCCCAGAGAGACAAAGAAAGCTATTGCATTAATAGAGCAAGAAAATGATGCAATGGGAAGCAAATGCTTGAAACATTGAAGAGCAGTAATAAAATTAACAGAAGAGTTGGAAGGGAAGCACAGATGCTTTTAAGACGTATGTCCACATGATTTGGGGAAGATAGCCTGGAAAGATGACATTAGGCGGCAGGAACAAGGAATCTGGATTTCAGCAGAGCTGTATCACTCTGCTTTCATTTATAAGTAGAAGGACCTTTAGCAGATTACTTAATTTGGGGGATCCTATATAGCAAACTGCTATTTATTGTATGTAACCATAGAGAATATTTTTCATGCACAGTGACCTTTTTAAACTTTAAATGATTATTTGTTCAATGTGGTATTTTAGTTTAAAATTTATCTGTGCAACTCTTTCCCTGTAATTTAATACTAAATTCAACAAAATATGAACCTATATACTAAAATACATATGTGTGTGGATATTATGGTGCATTTTGAAGATTTGGTGGAGTTGTTTTGTTTTTAAATAAAATAATCAGCCTCAGTTTTGTGTGTGTGTGGCTTTGTTTATAAATGTATGTCTTTTAAGCAGATTTGGTTTTCTACTGGAAGTTATCTTCTAGTAGAAGTTTTTGAGTAACTCTAACAGAGGTTAACTCTACACTTAGTTTAAGCAGCCTCCAATGACATTACTCAGAAAATGATAAACTGAAGCAACTGAGATGGATTGTGGTTAATATTACTGTCAGGGTGATGAATAATCCTAACATACACCAGCAGCATACCACCAGTCAGTAATCCTTCTCAAAGTTAAGTATTTATTATCTATTCATGCTAAATTACTGTGATATGTGGTGACCATTTATTATTTATAAATGAATTGCTTTATTTGTATAACATTACTAGGTATCCTGTAATGTTTTTTCTTTTCTTTTCTTTTTTTGAGTTGGTGTCTCACCCTGTCGCCCAGGCTGGAGTGCAGTGGCAACTCAACGGCCACCCCAGCGTCCACCTGTTGGGCTCTGGCGATCCTTTCACCTCAGCCTTACAAGTAGCCAGAACTACAGGCACACACTACCACGCCTGGCTAATTTTTGATTTTTTATTGTAGAGACAAGGTCTTGCCAAGTTGTCTGGGCTGGTCTCGAACCCACAGGCTCAGACAATCCACTCATTTCAGCCTCCCAAAGTGCTGGGATTACAGGCTGAGCCACTGAGCCTGACCAAATGCTTTCTGTTTTCTTAGCTTAGTATGGGTTATACAAACTCAGGTAGATTCAGTGTAGGAAATACCTACCATGAATTTATATACCAATTGTTTTCAAAACACCTAGGAAATGATTTTTATGTTTAGGTTTAGTAAGTAGTAGTAGTGTACTTCTGATTTCAAGCTTGGGTATTTTTATTATAGAAAGTAAATTTAGTAGAAGGACATTTTAAAAACCTATATGCATTTGCAGCTTTTTAAAAAAAAGATATGGGGTACAATTCAGGATTAGGTACACAAGTGGACATCATACGGGTAAAGTTTAGGCCTCCCTTTTGTCCCCACTTTGCCTGATTAGAGATCAGGTACCCTTATTGATGTTGTGTGTCTCCCCACTGGCCATTTGCAGCTTTTAAAATATATTTTTATGCATCAATTTCTCCTTTTTATATGTCCTGTAACTTTAAAACTTATGTGAGTATGCAGTTTGCTTTTTATAGTGAATAATTTAATAAATTATGTTTTATTCTTATGTCCAAATTCCTGTCTATTTATTCTCAAAGTTCAAAAAATATAATATTTTCATATTGAATAAATGTACTTATTCAAATCACTGATTATTAAATATTTGCTGGGCACCTTTTGTGTACATTATTCTGAGAACTGTGCCAGAAACAAAAGTGAATGAAATCATTTGTACTTTTAAAAACTTTTATAATCAAATGCATGTTATATATGAACCATTTATAAGACAATAATCGGGAGACGTATTTTTATGTTACTTATTTTTTTAGACTGTACCATTTGAGAAAAGGAATATTTTTAATAGTTGAGTCTACAATTTATCATTTTAACCAAGTTTTTGGAAGTGGAAAGGGATAAATTCTGCAAATAAAACCATGTTATCATTGGCTCAGTATAAAAACTAGAGTAGACAATTAAATGGTTATATATTTTAAAGTGTGAAGAAAAGAAAGTCAGAAGTTTTGCTGGGAAATAGATATTGTTAAACTTTATTAACTTATTTACCTTAAAAATATAAGTTTTGATTATGTATGTAAATTGGGGAAATTATACATCTATTATGAAATATTTATTTTTGGGGCAGGGTCTCCCTTTTTCCAGGCTGGAGTACAGTGACTCAATCATAGCTCACTGCAGCCTTGAACTTCTGGGCTCAAGCAATCCTCCCACCTCAGCCTCCCAAGTAGCGGAAGGACTGTCTATATCAGTACCACAGGCATGCACCACCATACCTGGCTAATTCTTTTTTTATTTTTTGTAGAGACAGGGTCTCACTGTGTTGCCCAGGCTGGTCTTAAACTCCTGGCCTCAGGTCCCAAAGTGCTGGAATTACAGGCTTGAGCCACTGCACCCAGCCAAGTGTGACATATCTCAGCAAATGATTTTAAAATATGAGTGGTCCCTTTCTGAAATATAGACAAGGTAATTAAAAGCCATAAGAAGCATTCAAATCATTGTACAACCCTATTGTCTAATGGCCTTTATAAACTTGAGGTATTACCATTTTTAGGACATCTTTCTAGACTTCTGTCTCAGGTGCTGACTTGTACAGTAGTTTCACTAATATAGCAGATTGACTGTATAGCTTACTTTTCAGTAATTAAAATATAATTTAAATCATTTTCACAGATTAAAATACTCACATGAAATATTCAAGTGAAATATGAAGGGAAAATATGAAGTCCTACGTTTAGGCTTGAAATGATATAGTACAAAAAAAGGAAGAAAAAAGTTTAAAGATTAGTCATTGTTAAATATATAACACTTGCAGGAGTCTTATTGGTAGGAAGGAAGATAAAGATGTGGCAATTGTTCCCAACCTACTGACTGTGGTCACTTGGGGGCAGGGGAAACTGGGTTTTTCTAAAGAAGTCTGTGAATATATACTATATATATGAGAGGCTATCTTATGGGGAAAAGTTAGACACTGCTGATTTAGATTATTTAATTGACTATATGCCTGTTGTAACCCAATAGTAATAACTGACTTTTCTAAAAACAAGTTGAATTAAATAGAATTGTTATTACTCTACTGTATTGTGGCTGCTGATACTTTTTCGTCTAAAAGGTATCATAAGTTCAAGGTTAAGAGTCAGAGTTCTCTTTTTGCACGTGGATGTCCAATTCTTCTAGCACAATTTGTTGGAAATATTGTCTTTTCTCTTGAGTTGTCTTGGCAGTTTTGTTGGAAATGAATTGGCCGTGTATGTGGATGTTTGTTTCTAGACTCTTCATTCTCAATTGGTATATCTACCTACCTCTTAGTACCACACCATCTTAATTACTATAGTATTATAGTAAGTCATGAAATGAAGCCATGTGAATCTTTTGGCTTTATTCTTTTTAAAAATTGTCTATTCTAAGTCCTTTGCTTCTTGAGAATTAGCTTATTAATTTCTAATTTAGTTTTTAAAAATGTCCTACTACAATTTTTTTTGAGATTGCATTGAATCTGTTGATTATTTTGGGTAAAAATGATATATAAAGAATATTGAATCTTCCAGTATGGTATCTCTTCCATTTTTCCATTTATTTAGTCCTTCTTTACTTTTTTAGCATCTTATAGCTTTTAGCATAGACTCCTTATTCTTTAAATTTATCCTAAAAATGTTCATGTTTTTTAATGTTATAAATTTTTAATTCCTATCGTTCATTGCTAGTATATAGAAATACAATTGAATTTTGTATATTGATCTTGTATTCTGCATCCTTGCTAAACTAAGTACTAGCAGCCTTTTGTAGACTTTTTGAAACTTTCTACGTAAATAAAAATATAGCATCTTGAAATGAAGACTAACTGCACTATAAAATATTGACAAGAAATACTGAAAGTGCCCTGTCTTTGGTCTTAGGGGAAAATCATTTAGCCTTTCACCATTAAGTAAGATATCAGCTACAGGGTTATTTTTTGTAGTTGCCCTTTGTTAAGTTGAGCTCCCTTCTGTTACTAGTTTGTTGAGAGTTTTCATCATAATTGGGTATTGCATTTTGTCAGATACTTTTTCTAAATATGATTATATATTTTTTCTTGTTTAGTATAGGAATTACAATGGCTAATTTTGGAGCGTTTTATTCCTGGGATAAACCAGATTGTGATTTATCATCTTTTTAATAAAAGACTCAATCAATTTGCCAATATTTTCCTAATAATTTTTACATCTGTGTTCACAAAAGATATTGGTTTCTAATGTCTTTGTCCAATTTTGGCATCAAGATAATGTTTGCTTAACAAAATGAGTTTTGAAGTTATTCCTTCCTCTTCTTCTATTTCCTAGAAAAAAAATTGTGTAGAATTATTATTATTTCATTCTTAGGTAGGTGGTGGAACTGATCAGTGAAGCCATTCTGGCCAGAAGTTTCATTTCTGGAAAGGTTTTTATAAAGTTTGAATTCAATTTTTCATGGATATAGGGCTATTCAGATTCTCTCTTTGTTATTGAGTTAGTTTTTGTAGTCTGTATCTTTCACAGAATTTATTTCACCTACGTTGTCTCTTTCTTTGTTCTCAATACTGGTAATTTGTTTCTTTCCCTCTGTAGCTAGATATTTTATTATTTTTCTATTGCCTTTTCTGTTTTCAAATTTAAATATCTTTGTTTCCTTACTATTTTTTTCCTCTTGATTTAGATTTATCTTTTTAGTATCTCAATGTGGAAACATTATTGTTTTGAGAACTTTTTTCTTTCTAGTATAATCATGAAAGTTACAAATTTTCTCAAAACACTGATTTAGCTGGGTCCAACAAATTTTTATAGTTTGTGTTTTTATTTTCATTTTCATTCCATTCAAAATATTATTTGCATTTTCATTCCATTCAAAATATTTTTTAATTTCCCTTGTGACTTTTTAAAAAAATTTCCCTTGTGACTTTCTTTTTGACATATTTGAGGATTTGTCAGTTGTCTTTCTCTTGTTTATTTCTAGTTTAATTCCATTATAATTGGGGAACATACTCTGTATGTCAGTTCTTTTAATTAGTCAAAATTTGTTTAATGACTCAGAATATGACCTATCTAGGTTAATGCTCCATGTGCATTTGAAAATAGTGAGTATTCTGTTGTTAGGTAAAGTGCTCTAAATGTCAGTTAGGTAAAGTTGTTGATAATGTTCCAATCTTCTGCATCCTTACTGATTCCTGTCTACATGTTCTATTGATTACTGAGAGAAGAGTGTTGAAGTCTCCAACTATAATTTAGATTTGTTTATACTGTTTTTTGCTCTGTAAGTTTTTATTTTATGTATTTTCAGCATTTGTTTTGGGGTGCCTGTTAGGTTGAAATTTGTTTCCACAGAGATATATTGAAGTCCTAACCTTGTGGTACCTGAGAATGTGACATTATTTGTAAATAGGGTATTTGTCTGCTGATGTAATCCAGTTAAAATGAGGACTTTAGGGTGGACCCAAACCCAATATGACTGATATCCTTATAAAAAGATGAAAACATCTTATGAAGACAGACACACAGGGAGAGAATACTATGTAATGATGGAAGCAGAGATTAGAGTTAAGTTGTCACAGCCCAGGAACAACTGAGGCTACCACAACCTGAAAGAGGTAAGGAAGATACTCTCTTAGAGCTTCAAAGACAGCATGGATCTATCAATATCTGGCATTTCAGATTTATAGCCTCCAGAACAGTGAGATGATAAATTTTTTTTGTCTTAAACTACACAGTTTGTGATACTTTTTTATAGAAGCCCTGCAAAACGAATACATTTCAAATTGCAATGTTTTCTTGACAAATGGGTTAATTTACCATTCCATAGTGTCCCTCTTTATACTTGGTAATTTTCCACGTTCTGAGGACTACTTTTTCTGTTATTAATATAGTCCTAAGAGCATTATTTTGATTATTAATTGCAGTATCTTTTTTCCACCGTTTTTAGAAACCTGTCTATGGCTTTACTTATTTACTTACTTATTTTATGGACAACCTACAACAGAGTCTTGTCTTGCTTTTATATCCAGTCTGACAATTGGCATTTTAATTGAAGTGTTGATTCCATTTACATTTAATGTAATCTTTAATATGGTTTTTTTTGTTTATTTATTTATTTGAGTTCAGGTCTCATTCTTTTGCCCAGGCTGGAGTGCAGTGGCACCAATCACAGGTGACCTGTGGACTCAGGTGATTTTTCTTCTTCAGCCTCCCAAGTAACTGGGACTTCAGGCACATGCCACCACACACAGTTAATTTTTTTGACTTTTTGTGGAGACAGAGTCTTGCTATGTTGCCTAGACTGATCTCAAACTCCTGGGCTCAAGCGATCCTCCTGTCTTGGACTCCCAATGTGCTGGGATTACAGGCATGAGCCACCCTGCCCAGCCAGTATATGGTTGGTTTAAATCTACCTTCTTGCTAACTTTTTTATTCCACACATCAATTCTTCGTACTTTGTCTTTATCTGCTTTCTTTTGGATTATTTTTATGATCCCATTTTATCTGGAATAGGACAACAGTAGAGACTGGGATGTTAATATTTTCTACCCAGAAATTGGATACTTCTTATATCAGGCAGTTTATGTGGGGAATTCAGTCAGTCACGTCAGTAGATAAGCTTAGCTGAGTTTGTAATGTTATTATTTCCTTAAGTATAGAACAAACGTCATGTTCCTCCAATTGAATCTGCTCTTGGGGTGAGCCCTAGGATGCTTTTTTCTTTCTTTCTTTTTCTTTTTTTTCCCACTTTTCCTGCTCTACCCTCTAGCAGACCTTCTGTGTCTATGCCATGGAGGCAATTTTCTATCTGTTCTCTTGTTTGTTCCCAGAAGTAGATTGCTGTTGTTTGTTCTCAGTGTCAGGCTTGTGGCTGGGGTATGGGAGCCCCTCAGTTCTCCTGACCCGTCCTCATTCTTAAGCAGACCCTCATTTAAATGGTCCTCAGGGATAGACCTTCTCAGTGTTCTTGCCTCTGTCTCTCATGGCATTCAAACTGCCTGAATCTGTGGCAAGAGAGACTTTCCAATCCCTTGTCCAGTAGTAGCAGACCTCTTCTTTGTATCAGCGCAAGTCACTGCTCCCAGGTAAAAGGCCTTTTGCTTTTCCTCTGGTCCATAAGCAGTGGATCTTTGCCTAGTTCTGAGGTATAGAAGGTTTCCTGTCCCTCCCTTTGTGGCAGTTGATACTTGCCTGTGCTCTGGGATGAGAGAGTTTGGTATACCTCCTCTGTCAGCTTAAGGGTTTTGATTCTTGTCAGAGAAAGATTAGAGGAAACAAGCGGTGTTTTGTGCCTGTCTCCAGTAACAATAAATCCCATCCTGTGTGCCTGTGTCACCCAGAGGGCCACTGTCTGGTCTACTTTGCCTTACTCACGTTCTTTCCCATGAGCTACCCTGTGGAAGCCCATGGAAAAGAGCTTACAAATGTGTGTGTGAAGTCCCTTGTGTTTCTAAACTGATATATTCACCCAAAATTGGTATTTAGAATTTAAAATAAATTTCAGCAGGTTTTTCTTACTCACTTTTGTGTTGACTACATCTACCTCCTGTGCTTTGCCAAAATTCTAAGTTTGTTTGTACTCTCTCTCTTTGGAGAGGCTTGTCACTTTTTGAAATTCAGTGCACTTTGTTGTCTTCTGCCTCAGCTTTCTGATGACTTCAAGAAAAGTCGTCTTATAAATAACAATCATTTTCTTGTTACAGTGGAAGCAACATTCCTTGATGCTTTCTACATTCTAAGTGAAAACAGAACTGCATTATTCTTTGTGATACTTAAGTTGTCATGACTTTGTCCAGTGAGGCCTCTTTAACAGGGCCCTGTATACCTAAGGTAAAACTCCATTAATATTTGACAGCTCCTTTGCCTTCTGGCACAAAAGATGTCCCAGGTTGTTTTGTATATTTCCTACCCCAGAATTAGAATCAGGCATTTCTTTAAGTGTCCCTGGTTCCTTTTAATGGGAATGGTCAACTCAGATTTTTAAATATGAAATGAATCTACCCATTTTGGATACATGGTTAATGGGCTGCCTTGACTTTCCTATTTTTTCCTCTGAATTCTCTAGTGCATTCTTTGACATTCACATATTAAGTCACTTTTTATAATAAGTTTCTTAAATTATGGCAAATTTGGAGTTTTTTAAAAACGATTCTTCATTTGGGAAAAGGGGTGTTGATGGTAGGACCATAGATTTGCCATCCATTACCAACCTGAGATAGGTTGTAAGACTTTACATTCTGCTTTGTCAGTGATTTTGATCTCAGTATTGATCTCAAATTACAATATAAAGAAATATTTTTATTTTAGACTTTTCTCAATTATAATTGAGAGGAGGATTACAGGGAGTGGACTGTTTTGGCGGTCTGCATCTTTTTGGTATTGTTGCTTCATCCTGGGGATTGTCTTAGACATTGAGTATCACTGACGCTTGCTTGCCAGGAGTGAGATTTTTCTGGCAGCATAACTGCCTTAAACCTGTGATCAGTTCTCACATTGCTAAAAACCAACTCCAAAGTATTATCAACATTTACTAGCTCTGTGTACAACTCATGGTTGCTCTTAAGTCATGAAAATTATTAAAGTCTCTTCTGTTGCAACTATTGAATTGTTAGAGATTATATCATTAAATTGATTCCAGCTACCCTGTTTCCTCTGAAAGCCACCCATACCTCCAGTTATACTTGCCCAATAATATTTTCTCTGTTTGGTATTTGAAGTCTACTATAGTTTTAAAATGCCTTACAATTCAGATTCCCATATACATATGTATGTACATACACATATGTGTGTGCTTTAATATATATTTTAATCAGTCTCTCTTCATTCCTCCCAACCCTTACCCTTCCACACCTCTGTAACCACCAGTCTACTCTCTGCCTTCATAAGATTCACTTTTTTAGCTTCCACGTGAGTGAGAATATACGATATTGTCTTTCTGTGCTCAGTTTATTTCACTTTACATATATGGGTTCTACTCATGCCTACCTCTGTGTTGACATCCTTAGCTGGTCCTTCATATCTAATTTTTATATTAAGATTTACTGTAGGTGGGTACAATGGCTCACACCTATAATGCTAGCATTTTGGGAGGCTGAGGTGGGAGGATTGCTTGAGCTAGGAATTCAAGATGAGCCTGGGCAACACAGCTAGACCCCGTCTTTACATGGTGGGGCATGCCTGTATTCCCAGCTAGTGGAAGACTGAGAGGGAGGCTGAGGCTACAATGAGCCATGATCATGCCACTGCACTCCAGACTGAATGACAGAGTGAAACCCTGTCTTTTTTTTTTTTTTAAAGATGTACTATCTTTTTTTCCAAAAAGCAATTAATTAGTCCAAAACAGAGAATGAAGTAATGATTTTTATTCCTCTTTATAGATTTTGAATCCTCTTTTTTTATAGTTGTGATCTTTTGTTGTGCTTCAAATATAAATTATTAAAATATTTAGAGTTGTTAGCCCAGGTTTAAGCTAAACAATAAACACACAGTTTCCCCACTAAAGGCTGAGCCAAACAGAATATATATACATCTTCCCAAATTGGAACTAGTTTTGTTACATTCATGTGACTTTCAAAGCAAACAGAAAAGGAGTTTTAAAAGCTGAAGTCGTTTCTATTTTTGTTTCATGTTTCCAGCTTATAGAAATTAGAAGAACATTGATATTGTATAACTATAATAACCCATTTTTAAAACCATAGATGAGTTTTTTAAAATTTTATTTTAATGGTCTTAACTGATTCTTTAAATGAGTGGATGAATATATCTGCAAAGGGGTGGATTCTATTATATCAGCAATGGGCTTCTTCAGTGTTTATCATTTTCATAATCACTTAAAACATTTTTAATTGACCTTCAATTTTTATGACTGCTTCTTGGACTTTTCTAGGCACTTAGCTCAGCACTGGCATCAGATTAACAGATTATTTTCAGCAATTTACATGACATTCTCAAACTCAGATAAAAACCTATAGTAAAAATCACATAATATGAACTGTAGCTGAATAACATAGAGCTGTGAAGACATTGCTACTAAATCTACCCATGTAAGCATTTGAAATGATTTAGATTCTACATAGGCACAATAAGTGAAATGGAATACTTTCTTTTTCCTAAGATGTGTTCATTAAATTGAAATGGTGTAGTGGGTATATATTTAATGCGACTTGTAAGAAGTGTATTTTCAAGGGATTAAAAAATGCTCTGGTGCTTGAAAACAAAAGTGCTTATTTGTTAGCTCTAAAAGCCACAGTGGTATGCTGATGATTTTTTTTTTTCTTGACAATATTAAATAAAATCTAGAGCTGCAAGGATAAGTGCCAAACCATTTCAGCCATATATAGCGTGTAATGAAATAACCCTAAAAGCCAAGGTTGAGTACAAATGCTGATCAGGCTACTTGTTATACTTGTCATTTAGATAAAAGAGCTGCTACAACTGAAGCAGGGTAGTTGCTGCATCTGTAACAGTGGCAGTGCTGCTTACATGACAGAGGCTGTTTGTTTATTTTCTTCACTAGAGGGCTGGGAGAGGAAGGCAGGTGGTGAAGACTCCCAAAATAAAACTCACTGACTTCTTTAAAAAGCTTCAGCAACACAGAAAATTAAAGACTCTCATTCGGGTTTATGGATGTGGGATTATAAATATAAATGTTTAGGGGAAAAAAAGACAACTTTGGTGACAATGCTCACTTTTTTTGTTTACTTTTTCTTAAAGCTACTTTTGCTGGGCATCTTTTTGGTGTCCCCAAGATAAAATATGCTTTTTTCTTTCTTTCTTTCCATTTGTGATACCTTCTTCTAAGGTGATATCCACAGACCTTATACAGGTAGGGATAAAAACTTTAATAAAAGTATTTTTTTGGAAGAGCATTTAATTTAAAGCTCACATGAAAGGATTTTAATGGCCTTGCAACTGGAGCACCAATATTTTCATCAATCCACAAAACCCATGTCATTCTAGGATTTGCTAGTCAAGTTAGTTGGAGGTGGCTTTCAGTTTTGCTGCTGCCACTGGTTAGGTAACCAGCCATTGATAGTCACTTAACTTCTCTCAGACTAAGTGTTTTCACCTGATAATTGGATGCTAATAGGTCTGTATATTGAGGAGTTGTGAAGATAACAAGATGATTTATGATTAGTAGAGCCTTTGTCTATATTCAGCAAATGGTAGCAGTGTCATCAGAATGGCCCCTTTAATTAATTTTTATAATTACATAGTTTTATATAAATATATGTACAAATTTATATAGAAATTATATATATAATTTTCCCTCCCGGGAGTCTTCCCAAACCAAATATTTCCTAACAAGAATGATCATCTTTTACAATATAACATTTGCTGATAGTGTATTCTCTTTTATCCTGTGAATTTGAAGGGTTTTTTTTTTGTCTAACTTGTTCATGTATATCAGATATTTTATACTAATTTAGCAATATTTTATCCTTCAATCTGACATTTTTATGACAGACCTATAAAACAGCATTGCGGTCAGCCATCTTGTTTTCTAATCCTTGCTAGTCTTTTGCCCCCACTTTGCAGCGGCTCTCTTTCAATATCTATTGGCCTAGCCTACTTAAAGGGAAGAGTAATTTACAGCCTTAGTTTGCATACAGCCTTTTAAATGCTGTAAAGCAGCCTTGATCAGTCATCATGGAATTACAGGATGTTTCCAATTTCCCAGCCATACCAAATGAAGATGACATTGGCAGATGGCTTTCAGCCAGTCATAGGGTCCTAAGCAGAGTTGAAAAGTTGCTGTGCTCTTTGCTTCCCGGTTCCTGAACCCTTTTTCACCTTTGACATCTCTTCTCTTATAATTCCACAAAATGTATCTTTATGAAACAGTATCCATTCGCGTTTCCCAGGGCCCTATTTCTTAGTCTTACCCTCCCTAGTTACCTTTTTCCTTTTTTCCTTTTCTTTAACCCTCATTTTTTCTGTTTCTCATCTCCAAAAGTTAGACTTTAATGGTTTTCCAAAGAAAGTCTTCGCAGAAAGATGTGAAAAACTCTTTAGAGACTTTTGACTTTTTTTTTTTTTTTTTTTTTGAGTTGGAGTCTCACTCTGTCGCCCAGACTGGAGTGCAGTGGCCACTCCCGGCCACCGCAGCCTCGACCTGCTGGGCTCCCGCAATCCTTCCACCTCAGCCTTCCAAGTAGCTGAAACTACAGGCACATGCTACCACACCCGGCTAATTTTTGGTTTATT
>CAUYQG010281068.1:0-11467 GCA_963574415.1 Tarsius wallacei | reverse complement strand
GGGGGGGGAGGGATAGGGGAAGGGATTAATGGCAGTAAATACCTGTCTGGGGATGGGGGGACACTCCTTATCAACAAGGGTGCCTGAATGAGACATATTTGTGTACCTAACCCTTAACTGTACCCCTCAATATCACAATTTAAAAAAATATTGTATAAAAAAAATTAAAAATAAATGCATGAGCTGCCTTGTGGCTGAATTCTTCAACCTCCTTATTCTCTCACCTCTCTGCTTTCTCCAGCCACCTCTTGTACAGACCTGCCTTCTTCTCTGAGTTCGCTTACCTCAGGCATTACTGCCAGATTAGCCATGATGGAGCTGAAAATCTGGATCAGCTACTACTTCCGTTGGCTTTGGAAGTCTGAAGTTGTTGTCATGGCTGCTGGCTAAGTCCCAAGGGCCACTAAGCCACCTAGTCACAGTCCCCCAAACTCCTATTCCCACAGCCCTTGTGCTGTGTTTTATTTCAGATCACTGTGCTTTGGGGAAGTGGGGTGAGATAAGGCTCCCTCTGCCTCTTCCCTGACTTAGTCTTACTAAACCAGGAAAGTGCTAGCATGCCTGGCTGAATCTTGGGTACTGCAGTATTTATACATCTAGCTCATCCAGTTCAGACCCACGGCAACGCCTCTCCAAATACTCTCAGGATCCCAGTGGCTGGCAAGAAAGTTTCTAGTATCAGAAACACACTGGATCCTGGGGGGCACTCCTCCCTGACATATTCCCTTGCAGAAACACTTTGCTTTGCACTACAGTCTGGTCTTGATCTGTGGCAGTTCAGATATCAGACATGTTTGCATAGTATAATTCAGTGGTAGGGAGGAGGCAAGTGGGAGCTTGGGGTCCACACCCCTTTCTCCCTGGAGATACTTCCATGAGCAAACTCATGGGAAGAGGCTTGCATCCGACCTCACCTGCATCCGGCCCCTGTGTACCAGATCTCAAATAGAGCAAACCATATTAAGGAAGCGCTTATAACCAACCAACTCTTACCTATTGTCAGACCTTTGGCCAGGCAGATGGCCTGATAACATAATTTACTGTTACAGAAATGTTCACACTGAGACTGTCTCATGACTTCTTTAGACTAGTTCTCTTTTGACACAGATCTACAAGTGATTGTTCTTCTGTGCTCATTTACCTAATCCGACTCATCCATGTGAGCCACATGTGCTCACTCCTGCTGGCAATAGCTTCTCCAGGATTCCAGCACACAACACTGATCAGGTTTAATTCCTGCCTGGTTGTCTCCTCTGCTGGATGCTCTTCACTGCTCAGTTTCTAATTTTGAAGTTCCTTAGGGTGAGCCCTTTTTCTCTTTCCTTAGGGGAGATTATCCATATTCCTGGTGCCAAATTCTATCTCTATTTGTTGTTGTTTGAGTCAAGGTCTTACTCTGTCACCCAGACTGTCGTTCAGTAGCATAATCATGGCTGACTGCAGCCTCAAACCTCTTGGTGATCCTCAGGTGATCCTTCCGCATCAGCCTGTTGAGGAGTTAGGACTATAGGCATGCATCACCATGCCAGGTTTTTTGTTTGTTTGTTTTGTTTTTTGAGACAAGTTCTTGTTATATTGCCTAGGTTGGTCTTGAACTCATGGGCTCAAGCAATTCTCCTGTCTCAGTTTTCCAAAGTGCTGGGAGTGCAGGCATGTAATGTTGTACTCTATCACACCCAAACTCCATCTCAATTTTTACATTTAAATATATATCTCTATCCCAGTGACTCATCCTGGAACAATTTTGTCTCCTACCTTGCCCCCACTCAGCAATGTCTGGAGACATTGTTGTCTGTCCCAACTGAGTGGGGGAGACACTGTCATCCAGTAGATAGAGGAGAGAGGTGCTATGAAACATCCTACAATGCACCCAAGAGTTCCCACAACAAAGAAATATCCAGGCCTAACAATCAGTCGTGTTGAGGTTGAGAAACACTGCAGGCTGAACATGTTGCTTAGTGCTGGAATCATATATGAAACATTAACATTTAAATGTCCATGTGTGCTCACACTTGTTATGGCTAAAGTATAATCTTTATTTTCTTCCCCAGTTGTGATTTTTTCTCTCTCAATTACATTTTAGTAAATGGCAGCATCATCTATTTTGCCTCCTTGAAACACAGGAGTTATCTTAATTCGTTTTTCACATTTTCACATCCAGACCATCAGTAAAGCCTGTGAGCTCCACCTCCAAAATGCATTCTGACGGCATCCATTTCTCCACATCTCCATTGCAGTCACCACGCCCAGCCCCCCATCACTTCTTGTCTGATCTACTGCAATAGCCCAATGGCATCCTTTTGCACTTAGAAATTCGCCCTCAAAATCCAAATCTGTTCCCATACCCATCTTCCAGACCTTACTCGGAAGACTTGTCCTTTACAGAGCTTTTCTCCTCACTGGTTCCGACATTTCTCCCCTGCCTCAGGCTCTCACTCTTTTGCTTCCTTCTTCCTGGAGTGTTCTTCTGCCAGATCCTCCCAAACTGGCTGCTTTCTGTCATCCATTCCTATCTTACATGGTGTCACATCTTCTGAGGTCACTTTCATGGCTATGTAAAACAAACAAACAAAAAAACCAGACTCTGTCACCCACTGATACTATTATGTCATCCTATTTTGTTTAATTCACAGTACTTAGTTTATGCTGTTCTCATTCTCAAAACTCTAGACTACAGGGTCCATGATGCCATTTCCTGGTGTTTCACCTTAGTTGGTGCTCAATAAATATTGATGAAATCAATGGTGATTTTTCTGCGATACAAATAATTAGAAATGAGGCATCAGCTGTTAAAAAGACTGGTACTGAATCTTAGTCTGGAGGCAATAATTCTACAAGTGAATTTTAAAAATTGCAAAACAGCAGTGAGAATCCAAATATGCTGATGAATGTTCTTTCCAGAAGTTAGCCTTTCTGTAAAATTAACGTGACTTCCCCATCTCTCTCTTCTTGTAACTCTCTCATAAAAGTAATCCTACATTACTTAATACTGTACTTATTTACTTTCCAACTAGAATACAAGTTGCTTAAGGATGAAGATTCTCATGTATATTTGTATCACTTGTGACATAGTGCTGGACCTAAAAAAATAAAATAATGAAGACTTTTCTGTATAGCCAACATACTTCAAATCTGGCACATAGAGTTTGTGATATCTCTTGCTTCTCACATTTTTTCTTTCGGATTTTCTGCTGATTTCTAGTGAATTGAGTCATTTTGGCATTTCGTATTTAGCAAAACCTAAGCTTCTATAATAAATAGAATTTGATAATTATTATAGCAAAGGGTATAAAAATGAATCTACACTAATTATTATAGAAGCTAACATATATTGAAGGCTAATTATGTGCCAAGCAATATTCTAAGAGCTTTACATATACTAACTCATTTAATTCTCACGATAGCCCTGTAAGTGGCTATTATTTTCCTCTTTTTGCAGTTAAATATATTGTGGCAGAGAGAGATAAGTAACTTACTAAAAGTCACACTCTAATGAGTATTGAGATGCCCTTTGAACCCAAGTAGTGTGACTCCCAAATTCATTTTCTTAAACTCTGGCTATTCACTTTTGATAAATTCTGCAATTGATTTTTAAAAGGTCTTTATATCTTTCAAGTAACCAAATCCTTTTTATCTAACTACAACTTTCAAAAATTCCACAAGTTCACTTACTACTGTGTACTGCACACAATTAAACATGTCTCAACCATTCACCAGCTTCAGTGATAAATAATCTTTCTGCTTTATGGTATGCATGACAAATTCTTTTTTTTTTTTTTGCATCTATGAAAATGCAAGCCTTTAGATGAGTACACTGACATATCTTTGTATCGTAGAGTGGGGGAGGGTGAAAAACAGGAAAATGAATTACTCTAACGGTGTATCTTGGCAGTGTAATGGACCATTTCCAAGAAAGGGCAAAATATATACTTTATGGCATGCTCTTATTTGAAATAATCTTTTAAGTTTAGTGATGATTATAATCTAAATAAAGCAATATGAACAAAATTTAAGAATAAAAAGGTAACAAAAACCCTTAATTATCTTTTTATCAAAAGAAATATACTTGTTATTTATAACTACAAAGAACCATGCTAATTTTCACAAAAGGCTTAAGATTCAACATATTCGGCGGCAACAGATTCACATAACTAACCATGAAATGCACAAATAAAAATCTACATTAAAAGAACATTAGAGGCCAGCCTAAGTCAGAGAGAAATGAAAGAAATTCAGAGTAAATGTCTTGTTAGGTAACTGATTCAACTTCAAGAGCCATCTGGTCCCTTTTCATGCTCCATATCCACTGTCCTCTACCAATGTAGACATGGACATGGTTTTCGGTCCCCTAATTAAGGGGAATCAATGTGTAATGGTAGGGCAGTGCCACATAACAATTTGCCTTTTGTTTTTTGACAAGGTATTTCCCATTGAGGATTAGGTTTCAAAAGGATCTTGCATCAAGACAAGCTAATATGTTCACCTTATAGATTTCTGCCTTATTTGCTCAATCTTAACTTCCTAATATCTATCTCAGGTAATTGAAAGGATAGATACCATCATCACTTTCCAGATAAAGAAACTGGTATATTGCTCCTAATTTGCAAAACTGTAGAGCCAGCTCTGAAACAGCAAAGTAGTTTAAAGTCAAGTAGTTGAAGTAAAATTCTTCCTCTACCACATAGTAGCTGTAAAACCTTGGGATAGCAATCATAATGTCTCTTAGTTTTAATTCCCTCAATTATAAAATGAGAGTAATGTGTCAAAAAGTACTAAGCCCAGTCTAGTGCGTTTTCGCTGAACTTTAAAAATCCGAAATTCCAAAAATCTGAAAACAAACTCATCATCCTCTCCGTCCCTCATTTTGCACCCTTTTATGTATCTTATGATCACTAATTTGATAAATGGTGCTTCAGTCACATAAGTCCCAAATCAGAAGGATATCTATAAGCCTCTGTTCTAAGATGGTTAAAACTATCTATTAATTATGCCTTTGAAATACCTTGAACACTCCTCCCTTTCTTTACAGTCTGTGGCCATTGTATCAGTTAATAATTTCCCCATTTGAATAATGGAATGCTTCAAAAGCCTTGTAGCAGGTTTTTGACATTCACTCTAGCCATCTACCTTATTGTTAACCTGATTATCAAAATCAGAAATGTAGCAGCTTCCTTTTAAAAATTCTACACATTCCTTCTGTTTCTAAAGTTCAAAAATGTAAACACAGCACACTGATGTGGACCCTCTGGCATTATATTCTGTCTCCTCCCAAAGTTTTCTCTTGGCCAGAATGTTCTACCTGGAAATGTTCTAGGCTATGAGATTTCCCCATGTCTTTGGCCTTTGACTATTCAGTTTTCACTGTTTGATTAAATCCCACTCACTTTTTAAGAATTACACTTTCACTTCAACCTTCAAATAAGGAAAAGTAAGTTACTTTGCACACCAGATAACTCATGAGTAACACACACACCCTCACAAAAGGGGACAATGAACTTAACCAGA
This sequence comes from Tarsius wallacei, assembly GCA_963574415.1. NCBI lineage: Eukaryota > Metazoa > Chordata > Mammalia > Primates > Tarsiidae > Tarsius > Tarsius wallacei. Next base: position 5,962 of record CAUYQG010281068.1, on the reverse strand, counting down.
GTACTAAACCTGTAAAGAAAGGTGGCCCTTTTCAAAGACCCCAACACCCAAATGCCCAGTTCTACCTTCTTTGTCCATTTCTATGAAGAGTGAATTTGGAGGCTGAGTTTCTGAAGGGACAAGTCTATTGCCTCTCTTCACATTAAAATAGAGGCCATGCTTCACACTTAAACATTCTCAGAGAGTACTTTGTGTTGATCCTCTGTTGATTCTCTTGTTGATCCAACACAGTAACAAGAGGAAGGAAAGCTCCTAGAAGGGATCTCTTCTGCAATCCTTATATCCAGGCCATCATCAGTGCATTCAGGTGGAGGAGTCAATGTCAGTTGCTGCAATCTTTGGTTGGAAAGAAGCTGATAAATGGGAAGGCGTGGATGAGGGGAGAGAAGTTGGCAAATGGGCCAGGAAATGGCAGCTAAAGTTTTCCCAGAAAGGAGTCCAGATCTCTCCTAACTAGTGGTCTTAATTTGGGCAGCGGTCCAACTGTTTGTAACCTTCTACATCCATTGCACACTGTTTTGATCTTACTCTGGGATGTTTAGGGAAATTTTAAATTACAGTTGTTTAACATAGGGAAAGAACACTGAAGATGTTTCATACTCTGTATAATATGTTATGTGAATAATCAATGACTTTTAAAATTTGTCAGCCGCTTGCATGTTGTCCTTTTGTTCATGTTGACAGCCATAAGATTAAGTGATAATTTTTTCTCCACAGCATGGTTGACTTCATACCCCCTGGTTTGCTCAGCCCAGTTCTTGATCACATTAGTATACTAGCATCCCATCTATCTTTGACTTTCTTTAAACCTCAAAAGTCCTCCAGTTTGGACAAAAAAAAAAATTATATATCCATTCTATCCAAAGAGGAACTATGCAGAGGTCAACACTTTGACTGCCATGCTTGAAAAGGGAAAAACTGAGCAAAAGACAATTATTCGATTATAAAAGGGACCCAGTTTAGGATTCAAGGGAAGATTTTTTAGGGAAGGTATGTTTGGGATGTAAAAGTTAGGGCAAAAGTTGAAGAGTGGAAAGGCTTTCTCAGCTCTTGCATTGACTAGGGTTCTGAGCCTGAAACTGAAAAAAGGAAGGCTAATTTTAGGAACAGAAGAAAGGCCAGTGTCTCTGCGGTACACCGAGTGAGGAGGGTGTGTTGAGTAATTAGACTAGAGAAGGCAGCAGAGTTCTGAACAAGTCTTGGAAGCCATGTCAAGGATCTTTTAATTCATGTAAGGAACAACAAAAAGGAAAATGTTGCAATACCTAAGTAGGATTAAAACTTGGCTATATTTGCTTCTTATTTAAAAAAAGAACACTGACATCTGTGTGGTAATAGATTAGGGTTGTGGTCAGGTGCATGAATAGCAAGAGAATTGTGGAGACTTCTTAGCATGCTCAAGTGCTAGAGTGATAGCTATTTTAAGAGATTGTGAAAATCTAGCTAACGTGGTAGTACTGCCACTGGAGAGAAGAAAACTGTTGTTTGTTTGTTATTCCAGTAAACTGTTTATTTTCAAGAATTAACAGAACTATAAAACCTGAGAAAAAACCATTTTCGCCTTGAATTCTTCTATTCATATCAAAGCTAAGAGACATAGCAATCATCTCTGTAGACAGATTTACAGGAGTTGTTTCATTTACTCTTATTCAGTGTTGCCTTTAACTGCCAAGAAGGTACCATCAGGAAGGGAATTTGGCTTGCATACATAGAGAGAGACGGGAGGGAATGGTCCACTTAGCAGCAGAGTGTGTCCCAAGAAGGCAGGAGAATTACCAGACCGTGATGCCATCCATCCCTGGGAACCCTCCCCTTTCTAAATCTTATTAGAGAGTCAATCTAGGACTAGAGTGAGAAGCAATTTTGCTGTCCTGACAATTTAACACTCAAGTGAACTCAGATGGATTTACGACATGATCTACCTCTGTTTACAAATTAGTATCTCACTGTTATCAATTTTGCAGAGATCTGGGTCTTACTTGTTTTAATGCTACAATAAAACTAAGTTACTAAAAAAATTATCTATAATTTGAGAAACCCGAACGTCAGCATTTGTGACGTACATAGACAGCTGAAAAAATGCATCTGTGTAGTCTTGCATATGCAAATAAGTAGAGTTCCTAAGGAAATTATACTTGATATTTTTAGTTTTCGCTTCTGAGAATTCAGAAATGAGATTCTGAATTCAGCTCCTATAGGAAAGAAAGTAGGGTTAGAAGAGATTCTTCTGCTGTTGTTCTTTCTCCTTCTAGTATCCCTGTATGTCACTCCTTTCTTCTGATTAGGGTTAAGTATTATATTGATTCAAGCCAGTTTGTTTCAGCTACCATCTTGGGTGCATGTTGCATGGAACCATGACTTTACCTTATTTCATCTCAGTGATATTTGTGAGGTACTGTAAATAAAATTCTCTCTGACTTTAATGCAGTTTAGTGAAAAGTATATAAGAAACTCAAGTAACTAAGGTAGTATTTGGAAAGAGTACATTTGATATTAATAACTTCTGCGTGGTGGTATTTTATTTTTATTTAGTAGAAATGAAATTCTCTATGACACTTAACCTTTAAAATTTTTGGTATAGACATTAATTCACATGCTTCTCATTATAATCATTGAGTGGAATATACACTTGAATTTACACCCATGACCCGGATAATGTGCCCTGTAATTTCTGTTTTTTGCTCTCAGACATGAAACTCATTAGCTTTTGTGGTTTCAGTGCACATGCAATGAACAAAAAAGCATTTAATTATTACAACCAAGGAGGTGATTTTCTTTTTGGGTAAAAAAGAAAGTAAATGAGGTCAGGAAAAGTTTTTTTTTCCTCTTTTTTAAGTTGCGCTGTAATTGTGCTAAGTATAATAATACATTATTCTTTGTATTATTTACTGGATACCAATACATGATATGTTTTATTTTAACAGGCAATTTGCTGCCAGAAGTGTGTTTTCCTTTTAAGAGGTAAGTGCCTTTTAAGAAATATTATATAAAATTATCATAGATTCTGATTTATAGCTTTGAAGAGCCTATTAATTTTAAAGCCCTGTGGCTGACAGCTGTGTTATTCAAAGGCAAGGATATATAGTATTAATTATCTTAAGCTCCAGATTATCGTTCATGGTGCTGACATTAAGTATAAAGGGCAAACTGGCACATTCTCCTATTTTGGTAAGAATAATTAATTAACCAAGTGATTTTGTTGAAGTAAGATACAGAGAACAACAGTTCAGTTTGATCGCATTTGTTTCAGTTCTGGATGGATTTAGATAATTTTCTTAGAAATTACCAGCAACTTAGAGTATAGCAAAAGTTTTGTGGTTTTTTTAAAATTGATTTTTCCTTGTTATTTTTTTAGGTTAATTGAAATCTGAGAATAACTTACTCATTTTGAAACTTAAAAATATTAGTTTCAAGTACGAGTTAAGTTTTAATGTTGCCTCTAGCATTTATTTTTTTAAGCTTACTATGAGATTTAAAAATAATCTAAATGCTTGAGTATGTTTTATACTCTATTATGAACCAAGAAATGACCAGATCATGGTTTTATTTCTCAGCTTCCCTTTCTCTATACACTTACTCAGGCAGTTAAAATATAAAGGAGTTATTATGTACTGTATACCTGGTATAGCCATCTTTGTTTCTCTAACAAGACATGGTAGATGTTTTCAAAAGACATCCTTCTACAGCATCCATGGCAAACATCAATCTCTGTTACTGCTCTGGGTTCAAAGTCTCACTTATTTATATATGTTGGAGGAGTACCATCACTTTTTAACTTATATACCTGTAGATGCTGTAACAAGAGAGACTCATTGCCTTTAGGACATTTGAACCCTGAACCCTGCTCCCGGTTGTATTAACAGACAACTTCTATGTGATTATGTTGGTCGGATCAGTACATTTATAAATTATAACTATTTTTCCTACCTAATAGTTGTTTATTTACAAGGTTGTATTTCCATGATTGGGTAATGTTGGTGTGACAGCATCATGCTAACCATCATATCAAATTATGGCATTAGCAAAGAAATCCATTTACCGACACTTTGCATTTTGAAAACAGCATTGTTGCTTTTAAAAGTCCTGCACTTTTATTGTAAGAGCTCATAAAATTGTTAAATAAGTGACCAAGAAGTACTTTTAAAAGTACAATTCACAAATTTTGCAATGTCATGACAGTTGTTAGCTATGACAGAATTACAACAACTTTTTTTGCACAAGTTCAATCTTAAGTTATGTAAATACATAACATACAAGTTATGAGAGTCATCCTTTAGGCTATATTGCAGGAAAACAATCCAGAAAAGTAAACATTTCACATTTCCACATTTTTCCCTCTCCATACAAATGTTATAGTAAAAAAAGCATAGACCTTGTGGTCAATTAAAAGTCACTTGCAGACTTACCTGCAACTCTCCTTTGCTGTATGAGCTCTTACCTTCTTTGAGATATTTAAATCAGGTATAATAATACCTATTTTGTGAGATGCTAAAAGTTATTTGCCAGTTTCCTGCTTTGCCCTAAGAGTGAATCTCTTGTCTTGGGTACACAGTCTCAGATGAATTCCTTATTGCTCTGTCTGATAAAACTATAATTTTATGGAGGACTTTTTTCTTTTTATTTTGTGTACATATACTTTGTCTTGTGTGTACTGACCTGGGAGGATACTGACATTTAAAAAATAAAGACATAGTCTCTTGCTAAACTCTGTATAAAGATGCTGAATTCTGTGGGTGGTGTCAATTTATACACTCAGAGAATTGACCTATAGGCATTTTGTGAACACAAACAACTCTTATTTTAGTAACTTCTTTCCTTTCTTGTCTTCCCTTCAGTGCCCCTACTTGGACTATTTGCTGCCTAGAGACCTAGTCTTCCTTAGTGCATACTGAAGGTTAGAACTAGGGTCCTGTTCTAAGCTTATGTTATTCCTCTATCTGGGAAAGCATCTCCTTGCAATCCTTTCTCTCCAAACTCTGTTGGGTAAGTGGATAGTTAAATAACTGACAATGTTTTAATGGTCTGCCGAGGTTTCATTTACATTGTAATGAGCTTTTGTAATGGCTTAACCTAAATGCAAAATGATGACCTCTTTGGCATGGGAAATAATTCTAGGTCCGTAGTTATTTCCAGGCAGCCATATAAACTTTAAAAAGTAGGGTTCCTTCCTCTTCGTACTTACTATAAAGCTTTTACATGCACACAAACATTTTCTCTCTTCCCTCTCTCTCCTGCTGATAAAAAAAAACACTTCAAATATATATAAATGAATATCCAGTCTGCTTCTGAAAATTTCACACATTTCCTATTTTAAATCTCCTCTGTGCTGTTTGCCAACCTCCTTATTTATGTTTTTTTAGTTGTCTTCAAAGTGGTAAGAATAATTTTCATTTTTAATTGTGTTTTACTCATCACAAATTTTCATATACTCTAGCCAAACAATTTTTTTAAGGTTACTTGTGTATTTCTGAGCAGGAAACTGAGAAAGATTTGACCTGGCTAAAGTCAGAAAAGTGAACATGGGTGAGCACTGCGGCTACTGACACCCAATCCAATCCAAATGCTTCAACATTATCCCTTCAAGTAAATACAATTTATATGCTATTTTTCTTCTGTGGATTTACTCATACATATGGAAATATGAGAAGACAGAAAACCAAACAATATGTTCTGCACGTGGTAATATGACTCAGCCCCTTAATAAGCCAAGCTCTCACCAGGCCACTTGCCAGAATAAACAGTGCTAACAGTGAGCTTGATTTTCTTTTAGTAGCAAAAAGACAAAAATGAAAATAGTTTACAAATGATAGCTGAGCTATTCATTTTTTTTTTTTATATTATTTTATTTTATTATGTTATTGTGGGGTACAGTTAGGGGTTAGGCATACAAAAATATTTCGTTCATGTACCCTTGTTGATAAGAGGTGTCTCCCCATCCTCAGATAGATATCCACCACCATTA
>CAUYQG010281066.1:0-20334 GCA_963574415.1 Tarsius wallacei | reverse complement strand
TTGGAAGGCTGAGGCGAAAGGATCACCGGAGCCCAGCAGGTCGAGGCTGCGGTGGCCGGGAGCGGCCACTGCACTCCAGTCTGGGCAACAGAGTGAGACTCCAACTCAAAAAAAAAAAAAAAGAAAAAGAAAGATGTCATTCTTTACCATAACAAATTTACAAGTTAGAGAAAGAAACGGCTTCTCTTCTTCTTTATAACAATGGTTATGATTAGTTGGGCCAAAGGCAGAGATTAGATCAGAGGAGGCTACCCACTGACTGGCAAGCAGATAGGGACTCTCTTATAAGAATAGAGTTCAAGTGACATAGACACGGAAAGTTTGGAGATAAATGATCTTATAGTGAAATGTTAGAATGAAGCATTACAACCATTACTGAATTACTACTGCTCTTTCCGCAGTTATGCTGGTTTCTTCTCTTCCTGGGAATTCATGGTGATTAAGCACAAGGATTCTTGAGGCAGACTTCCTGAGATTAAATCTAAGATCCTTTACTTATTTGCTATGTGGCCACCAGCAAGTTACTTAACTTCTCAGTGGTAAACATTCTTTTTACAAATGGAGATGATACTATTGCTATTTACATTTTAGGGTTGTTGTAAGAATTGGTACCAAATGATCATTATCTTCTATATTCACATCCAAGTGCAGTCCTTTCCCCAATGTGAGCTGAACTTACTGACTTGCTTCTAGCCAATAGAGTATGACAAAAACGTGGGATAACACTCAGTATTAGGTTAGAAAAGACTGTAACTCTTCTCTTGCTATAAGACTCTCTTTCCTGTTTGCTTTGACAAAGCAGGCTGCCATGTTGAAGAAGCCAGTGTGACAAGGAATTGCAGTACCCTCCAGGCAATAGCCAGCAAGTAACTAGGTCCTTCAGCTAAACTGCCCTCCTGAAACCGAAGGGTTAATACTGAGCTTGAAAGTGAATTCTTTATCAGTCAAGCCTCTAGGTAATACTGCAGACCCTGGGCTGACATCTTAATTTCAGCATTTTATAAGACTATGAAGTAGAAGACCCAGCTAAGCCATTTTTTAGGTTTCTGACCTATCAAGATTGTAATATAACAAATGTGTGTTGTTTTAAACCACACAGTTTTGGGCTAATCTGTTACTCAGCAAGAGACAATAATACAAATAGGGTTTTTTTCCCCCCTGGTACTTCAAAACAAAAGAGCAACTATTGAGACAAAGAGAAGGAAGGAAGCATTTTTACCTGAGCACAAGAGTAGGGAAGTTTTTCTTTAATAAAAAGAACACTTGTTATGGGATTTATATAATGAGTAGAATTGTACCTGACTGAGAAGGAGAGACAGGCACTGTAAGCAAAGGAAACAAAATGATCAAAGCATAAAAGTCATAAGCTTTCTAACATTTTCTTCCTTAAACTATTATTCAGGAGATGATATATGGCCCACAGCAGCAAGAATGGGGGAAAACAGCAGGAGAATATTCTGAAAAGGTCAGTTAGACATAGGATTTGAACAGCTTTGAGACAGGCTGAAGAATTTTAATAATTTTTTTATAGCAATGAGAAACTGAACTAAAGATTTGGTAATAAGAATGGAAAGAAAGGGAGAGAATAGGAAAAGGTATTTCTAAGGCAGAATCAGAAGGGTTTGTTTGTTGATATACTGAGTTAGTAATAGTGTGGGAGGAATTAATTATATGTAGCAGTATCTAGTTTGGTTCCTAGATACATGGCATAAAGTCAGCTTTAAAGGTAAGGTCAGGCACTGAGTTTGCAGTACTTATGTAAATGATGATAACCAGAAGGCAAGCAAGCAAATATGTATTTAGTATCAATCAACATATCAGAAATTGTGGGAAGACATTAAAGTGAATTAAATTGCTAAGCAAGAAGAGCTGAAGAATGAATTGAAAACCTGGGAGACAACTACTAAGGAATAGATTTTAACAAACCAGGTGAGGGTGCTGAGGAGGAAGTAATATGAGAAACAAAAATAGAAGTTGTTGGCTGGATGCAGTAGTTTGCATCTATAATCACAGCATTTTAGGAAGCCTAAGCAGGAGGATCACTTCAGGCCAGGAGTTCAAGATCAGCTAGATAAGATGGAGTACTCAGTCTCTACACACACAAAAAGGGGGGGTGTAAAAAATAGCTGAGCATGATGGCACACATCTGTGGCTCCAGCTACTCAGGAGGCTGAGGTGAGAGGATTGCTTGAGCTTAGGAGGTTGAAGTCGCAGTGAACCAAGGTCATGCCACTGTACTCCGGCTTAGACAACAGAGCACGATTTAATTAAGAAAAAAGGAAATTGTCCAAGGGAGTTCATAAGATATTAAAGGATAAATATTTAAGAAAAGACCACAATACATTGTAACCAGGACAGTATTGTTGGCTACCAAGAGTAATTTCAACGAAAAGGTAAATTCAGACTTCTGTATTTTGAGGAATGACTAAGGGACCTAGGTGGACAGCGGTGAAAGAAAATTTAATCTTGTTCAAGAGGCTGGTGGAAAGTAGAAAGAAATAAAGTAAATTTGTGAAGAAATATAGTGCAAGGGTATTATTTATTACTTTTTAAAATTAATTTTGTGTAATTTTACATTATGAGAAAGAGTAGTTATAGTCAAGATCTGAGGAGAACAGGGAAAATGAAAGACTGTCGTAGATATTATAGAATGAAGGAATCAATAAAGGGGCAAAGCCATGGAAAAGATGGACATGAATGAGATGATCATTTTCTTTGACAGAAGTAATAGAAGTAAAAATTTGTAAAGGTTATAAAGATATGATTTTGTACGGTAATGACAGGGAAAAAATTTGAACAAGTCCATTTTATTTAATCCAGACCAAAAAGTTTTCTTATGACAGTGAAGACTGAAAATTTCAAAGAAAATGCTAATGTTTCCTGTCTGCCTGGATATAGGGTTACAGAGCAAAGTTGGTTTTTAAATGACCAAGAGAGGAGATGGATAGAAGTGGATTGCTTTACTAGGAAGAGAGTTTATCCTAGACCTACTGGTTGAAATTAGAAAGACCCCAAAAAGCAGATAACTCTAAAATATGAAAATATCAAAGAATCTTAAAATCGTTTTCTTATTTACCAAACACCCTCAATTGCAAGGCACATTATCAATTAAATGACAGCTTTAAGATATAAAAGAAATTTTAATTGTCTGAAGAACATTTTTTTATTATCAAAGACTCATTCAGACTCTACCAATATTAAAATAGCAAAATAGATTAGAGAAAATGCATGCATCTTCTTAAGAAACAAATTTTCTCTTTAAATCGCAGACTCTTATACTAGGATCTTCCTAAACTAATTTTGATACATAAGATCTTGCTGATTGATAGTTTTCATTGCAATGAGATAGGGTCCTGGTGGCAACTAACAATGAACAGAATAAAAAATAAAAGGTTGTCTTTTCTCTTAATTTACATGACATACAGCTCTTTCTAAGGAAGAAGCATTTTGAACTCTAGTAACCTGAGAAGTGTGATCATGTAGCTACAGCATTAAAAGAAAGCAGGATTTTCACAATGCATAGGAAAAAACTTAAGCAATAAATAGGCTTAAGCAATAGTTCAAAAAACTTGCAAGAAAAATGTTTTACCTGAATGGGTAAAAACCATTTAAAATACTTTAGAAGCAATTATAAATATGAAGACATATCCTATTCTGATGATAACATGGCACGTAGTCATTAAAACGTGGTGGGCAATATTTGGTATTCTAAATTAAGATACTACAATAAAGATTTACTTAAAAGTAACAAAACTATTTCCTTAAGGTTTTCTGTAATTGAATTGTCCTTTATTTTGGAAGCTCTTTCCTTGAATTTTCTGCACAAATGAGGTGAGCTCTGCTTGGACATTGCAGTGCTATGAAGAACTCCCCCAAGTTCTTCTCCCAATTCTGTAGTCCAATCCAAAGACCCTCATGTTTGGCTGGAAACTGTAGTATACATAGTCTTGTAGGTTCATATCTAGACTCTGCCTCTCAGCACTGTCTTTTTAAAGATTCCGCATTTGAACTACCTGCCTCATATTTTATTTTCAGATTTATCTCCTTAAAACTACCTTTTAGATCGCCTTGGAGGTCATTGCCTTGGTCCTCGAAATCAATCCTGTGGCTCTGTCCTTTCCACATCAGAGGTACAGCTTAGGCCTCTTAAGTTAAGTTGGACTCTGAGGTCCATAAGAACAAATACAATGAGTGATATCTATGAGGAACACAACTAATAATGCATTAATTAACAAATAAATGTAGTCCAAGGCTCACAACCAGAATATCTGCTTGTCCAGGGGAGAAATTCACACAAGTTTATCTTTTACTAGACTACCCTGCATCTGAATCAATGCTGCTTTCTGCATCTATAAAATCACACCGCAAATAGAATAGCACTATAACTCCAGCACATTTAGCTCCCTATAACTTCAGAACAAATCTAAAGTTTTAGGTGTCTAATGTCAATTGGTAACAATGGCTGAAAACCATTTCTAAAAAAAAAGACATGTCAGAGTCTCTGTAAGACCAGAACAGCTAGTTGATGCTGTTTGTATGACCCAAAAGGTAATTGTGGAAAGTAAACCCTATCTTCTCTTGGATAATCATGCGCTGAATTATCATTTTAAACCACAATTGAAGACTTTAAAGCTTTTCTGATACAAGTTTCCAGGAATTTTTCAAACAATTTAGTTTAATTTAAGGCAAAATGTGAGTACCTTCAATGAGCTTTTTTTTGACAGGGAGGGGTCATGTAATTTAGTGCTCAGACACTGATGAGTGCTGTACTTCAAGGAAAATATAACTCTTCTGATGAATCTGACAAGAAGCACCATTATAGAAAGCAGTACCTGAAAATGTGGTTAGTGAAACAGAGTACTATATTTCTTCCCCAAAGAATGTCATCTCCATCTGGAGACTAGAAATGTGAGCCTACATAGAGAATATCTTTTTAAAGAGCACAACAATCAGGGGAAATGTCATCCTCATTAATCATCCTCTCATATAATAGAGTCAACTGTAAAAATTGTATTGAGTCTAATTTTCTGAGAAGGTGAGGGAAACCGTGAAGCTTAAGCAACTATCAGACCTAAATGTTAACTAAAGCTAGACTCTTGCCTCATGTGTGTCAGAGAGTGCTATGGCTCCTGTAACTGACTCTTTTTCCCCATCCTTTCTCCGTGTTCTCTCCCCCCACACAACAGAAAACAATGGAATCAGGGAGAAAATTGACAGTGACCCTTAAATGAAAAGGCCATTTTAGAGAGAAAAGAGCAGTCCAAATATCCACTTTTTTGTCAAACAGGATTTACTTTCAATCTATCAAAATCACTATAAAGATCAATTTAAAAATAATCTAAGGCAGGCGGGAACAGTGACTCTTGCCTATAATTCCAGCACTTTGGGAGATCGAGGCAGGGGATTGCTTGAGCCTAGGAGTTCAAGTTCAGCCTGGGCAACATAGTGAGCCCTCGCCTCTACAAAAAAAAAAAAAAAAAAAAATATATATATATATATATATATATATATATATATATATATATATTAGCTGGGCGTGGGGATGTGTGCCTATAGTACCAGCTACTTGGGAGACTGAGGTAGAAGGAGCACTTTGAGGTCAAGGTTGTGGTGATCTGATGTGTCACTCTACTCCAGCCTGGGCAATAGAGTGAGACCTTGTCTCAAATAAATAAAATCTATGAGAAATTATAATTGCAAAATCTCCTCTGATTTTTATGTTTTAAAAAATGCCAGTGTAACAAACTAGAGTTGCGTAGAATTTGGAAATTGATTGTCGATCCATTGGCATTGTTTTTACAGACAAAATTACAGCTTTTATTTTTCACAATCATCTTAAGTAGCAAGAAGACTGTGATGGATACATTACTGGCTTGATAATCATAAGGGAAATGACCAGTGTGATGGTTAATTTTATGCATCAACTTGACTGCTTCAAGGGATGCCCAGAGAGCTGATAAAACATTATTTCTGGATAATGTCTGTATAATCTAAAAGAGAATAACATTTGAATCAGTATACAGAGTGCTGTGGTCTGAATGCTTGTTTCATCTCCCCCTCCCCCCAAAAAATTCAAATGATGAAATCTTAACCCCAAAGGTATTTGCCTTAAGAGGTGGAGCTTTATGGAAGGTCATTAGCTCATGAAGGCAGAGTTCTCCTGAATAGGAGTTCTCCTGAATAGGATTAGTGTCTTTATAACACAGGCCCAGGGTAGCTAGTTAAATCCCCTCCACCATGTGAGGGCACAATGAGAAGGTACCAGTATCAGTAAATAGGCCCAGGGTAGCTAGTTAAATCCCCTCCACCATGTGAGGGCACAATGAGAAGGTACCAGTATCAGTAAATAGGCCCTCACCAGGCACCGAATCTCTCAGCATCTTGATCTTAGACTTCTCAGCCACCAGAACTGTAAGAAATAAATTTATTTTGTTTATAAATCATCTAGTTTATAGCATTTTGTCATAGTAGCTCAAACAGTCTAAGACACTGAATAAAGACACCAATGATGGTGGTCATCATCCAGTCAGTTGAGAGAGTGAATAGAACAAAGATGAAGAAAAGGTGAATTATCTCTCTCTTCTTGAGCCAGGACATCCATCTTTTTCTGCCTTGGGTATAAGAAGGCCTGGTTCATGAACTTTTGACTCCAGGACTTACACTAGTGGGGCCCCTGATTCTCAGGCCTTTGAACTCAGACTGAATCACACCACTGACTTTCCTGGTTCTCCAGCTTACAGATGGCAGATTGTGGAACTTCTTGGCCTCCATAATTGTATGAGCCAATTCCCATAATAAATATTCTCTTATATTTCTATATATCATATTCATTCTGTTTTTCTGAAGAATTCTGACTAATACAATTTGTTATTGGTTGTTTACTTAATGTAAAACCAATTGAAATACTAGCATGAGAGAGAATAACAGATTGAAAGATGAACAAAACAAAGGGACAATTTAAAGACCCAAAATATACGCATACAACCCCAAGAACACCACCAACAACAAAAATTCTTATAGTGCAATAAATAAAAATCTATAACAGATTCAATAGAATGTATTTTTGTTTTGTAAACTTTTTCTGTTAATAGCCAGATAGTAAATATTTTTAGGCTTTTATTTTCTCTCACAACTAGTCAACTCTATATTGTGGTGTGAAAGCAGCCATAGAAAAAGGCAATCAAAAGGCCATAGCTATGTTCTAAAAACTTTAGTGGTATGATTTTCAAAAACAAGAGGCAGGTTACATCTTGCCAGAGGACCATAGTTTGCCAATGCTTGATTTATACCAGGTCTTCAGCGCATGCAAAGTGCTAGGCATATAGTATGTACTTTCTAAAACTTTAATAAATAAGTCAGTACAATGGAAAAAGAACTCTCAAATGCACACATACAAATATATTTATTCCAATAGAAGAATTGTTTCACATAGGGTAACTAAATAATAGAATCTGACTTTTAGAATAGGAAGTGGTCTTCAAAATATCTAAATATCAACTTGTTAATTTCACAGATGAGGAGACTGAAACCAAGAATATTCAAATGGAAGGCACCATGGTACATGAATTTTTTTTCAAAAGGAAAAACACTTTTCAAAAAATCCTAAATAATCAAACAGATGCAGTGATAAGGAATAAGAGAAACAACATTATTGTAGGATTTTATTGTTTGTGATAGAATAAGACAAACAACAATTTAACATTTCTCTGTTGTTTTATTGCTCTATCACAAGTTACCATAAACCACATAACTTAGAGAAACAACTTTTTCTAATAAAAATAAACTGGGTTCCTGTCTATTAACATTGTGAGTAAAATTGTCAGACACTGCAGATAGAAAAATAGGCTCGATTTTATTGGAGTAAGGTAGGAGCAACTAATGTTTCATCCATTTCCTCATTGCATGAGTTGTTTATCAGATATACACTGTTTAATCTACCATGTGTCTGCTCCACTGTTCCTATAAAGGTAGGGCTGCATATAAAATAGAAAATTATACAGATAGCTATTTCTATACACATTAATGGAAAGAAAAGGGTTTATAGTAGCTATTTCAATAGCTGTCAAGGAAAGTGAAAAACCTCAGTTATATGTAGATGAAATAATAGGAGACTCATGATGCACACAAAAACAATGCCAGTTTATCATTGCATTAGTGTATTATATTTTAGGAACAAACAGAGAAGAGTCTAAGGAAATGGTTGCTAGGGGAGGAATAAAGCCCAATTAACAACCAATTAACTGATGGATTTCAAATGTTGACTCTTCTTCAAAATAACTATCTCTATTTTACAGTTTATTGTTTAAAACATTCCTTGCAGGGATGGTCAAAGATCATCGGGACAAAACTAACAAGCTAATTAACCAACTTAAAAAATAAATGCCTTAACTAAAATAAATACATATATACAAATATGACTGAGTCAAGGTTAAAAATATGTAAGTTTACATAAATTGTTTTATCTAAAAAATAAGTAGTCCATAAAGACCAAGCATCATGATTCAGTAGAAATGACAGTTGTTTGCCAGTAATAGTGAACAACTTCAACCAAATACTTTTCTTCCTCTTCTTCAATTTTCCGGTTCCTGAAGTACAAGTTTGGACAAGATGTTTTGTAGTTTCCTTAGAGGTCTGTAATTTCAAATGTGTTTGCTTAAATGCTTCACATTTTCTAAATAACTGTCCAACTAAATTAAACATTATCTGAACTTCGTGGTAAAAAGAGATACTGCAATTAGGAAACATGAAGCCATTGACCATTTCACATTTACCTTTCATGAGAAAATGACTTTAAACCAGAACAAAATTCACTAAGAACCTTTACATTACAAGCTTAATGGTAATTCAAAATAACATTCAAAAATCTTTGAACAAACTAATCACTTCTGGACAACTTTTAAGCCCAATGGATTATGCTCCCTTTTGTAAGGTAAACTATTTTTTTGATTAATGTTGCTAGTATCAGGATTGGTTGCATGGTAATAGGATAAAATTCTTTTAATTCACTCATGTATTACATTGCCATTGTAGATTAGATTAGATTACAGATGGTCCCCAATTTATGATTATTCAATTTACAATTTTTCAATTTTATGATGGTGCAAAAGTGATATACATTCAACATAAACAATACTTCAAATTTTGAATTTTAATATTTTCCTGTTCTAGTCATATGCTACATAATACTCTCTCACAATGTGGTGTAGTGGCAGCTAGCCACAGTTTCCAGTCAGTCAAGTGATCATAAGGGTCTGACACTCTACAATGTACTGTGTTACCAGGATTTTGAGATATTGTGTTTTATGGTTTTGCATTCCATCATGTCTACAAAATGCCTATGTCTCCTGTTTGTAGTGAGAAGAGGGAGGCAATTATTATTGAGATGAAACTCAAGATAATTACCCAGCATGAAGGTGGCAAGCCAGTTCTGGCCATTGCATCTGAGACAGGACTTTCACAATCCACAATCTCAATCATCTTAAAGGATAAGAAACAAATCAGTGATGCAGTAAAATCATCATCATCAGTTAGATCCACTGTCATCACCATAAAAGAGTGCAGTTAATTGATGATATAGAAAAATTACTTGCTACATAGATAGAAGACAAGATACAGAAGCACATACTGCTTAGCCTACTGACAAGCAGGCTATGTCAAGAAGTCTTTCTGATATGTTAAAAGAACATGCTGATGATCCTACCTACTTGTAAATGTTGGTAGCAAGGTATGGGGTAGTTCCAGCGCTTCAAAAGGTGTCAGAACTCTCATGATGTGAAGGTCAGTGATGATAGAGCAAGTGCCAATACAGCAATGAAGGTACCAATTTTTTAAAGAAGAGCTGCCTAGGATCATTGTGGAAGAGAAATATTTGCCAGAATAAATATTTAACATCAATAAAATGAGCTTTTTAAGAAACCAAGGCATATGTACATTTGTCATGAGCCCAAGACAATGCCCGGATTCAAGGCATTCAAACACCATGTAATGCTGCATTGGGATGGAAATATTTCAAGGTTCAAATAAAAATCTTTCCTAATCTACTGCTTGGAGAACCTTAGTGCATTCAAGAATGTGGGTAAGCATAGGCTTCCAGCTTATGATTGCCATAACAAAAAAACCTGGATGACATCAGCATTGTTTGAAGACTGGTTTTTGAACTGTTTTATTCCACAGACAAGAGAATACTGTAGGCAAAACAACATCCCATTCAAGGTTCTTCTGATCTTAGACAATGCTCCAGGGCACCCACAGAGTACTGGCGACATGCATCCTGATGTCAGTAAAGCTTGAGTATTTACTGATGAACGCAGTTTAACTAATTCAACCAATGGACCAAGTCACATTAGCTGCATTCAGAGCATACTGTTTACGCTAAATGTCTGCACAGGCTGTTGTAGCAACTGGATCTGGCCAAACATTCCAAGAGATTTGGAAAGATTTAAACATTCTAGATGCTATCTGGAACATTGCTGCAACATAGGAAGATGTCACACAGCAACATATGAACAGCATTTGGAAGAAAGTTTTGAAAACATGTGAACATATTTAAAGACTTTAACAGAAATTCTGCAGTTGGTGAAATAGTAACATTTTAGTGCTGGGAAAACAGCTAGAATTGGACAGTGATGAAGGGGATATTCATGAGCTTGTTGGCATTGGGGCTGAAGAGATTTTCAATGAGGAGCCAATCAAACTGGAGAAAGAAAGAAGCGAATAAATTGAGGCAGAAGAGGAAGTTATCTCCAAAGCACAGGAAAGTTCACAGCAAAGAAACTGGTGGAAGTGTTCACTATTATCAGCAGTGGCTCACGGATGTTAGAAAAAAAGGATATCAATTGCAAGAGATTCTCAAGAACTGACAGCCAGATACAGGACGCTGTTGCTTCTATAGAGAAATATGCATATAATGAAAACAAGGAACAAAGTGGAATCAAAACTCAGTATCTTCCTGAAGAACGCTATACCTGGTAAACCAGCAACGAGGATCATTACCTCAATGCTATCTACCCGTTAGTCTCAAGTCTCATGTTGTAGCATCCTCATCATCTAGCAATTAATTTTGGTTTAATGCTTCAAACCTATTCAGGCCCAGTGTACTTTCAGCTGTGTACATTAGTGATAAGTACTCATACAACCATTCTGTTTTGTTTTGTTTTGTTTCACTTTCAGTATTCAATAAATTACATAAAATATTCAACTGTTTATTATAAAATAGGCTTTGTGTTAGATGATTTTGCCCAGCTGTGGGCAGAGGTAAGTGTTCTGAGCACATTTAAGGTAGGTGAGGCTAAGATAGGATGTTCAGTAGGGTAGGTATATTAAATGCATTTTGACTTATAATATTATCAATTTATGATGGGTTTATTAGGATATAATCCCATTGTAAGTTGAGGAGCTTTGTTCTGTATTTGGGATAGTATATCTTATACTGAAAATGTTTAATTTAGCAGAGTAGTTAAATTATTTCTCTATTGGAAAGTTACTGTCTTTTTGTCTATGTAGTCTTGGGTAAACACCTTGAAAACCAACATGTAGCATCCAAAAATTTCAATGTTAGCAGAATTAGGACAAATTTCTAATCCTCACCGATATCAATATAATTCAATACTGTTAACTGATTTCTAACTCCTTGAAAATTACTGTTTTTAAGGACTTTTCACAATTATATTTAATAAAGAACAGAGTTTCTTCTCCGTTTATTTTTTCATTCATTTGTTTGTTCAACAAATACATAATGAATATCAACTATGTGCCAGGAAAACATAGTGTTCTGATGTTCATTAAAACATTCAGATAGCCGGGCAGGGTGGTTGCGTGCCTGTAGTTCCAGCTACTTGGAAGGCTGAGGCGGAAGGATTGCCTGAGCCCAGTAGGTCGAGGTTGCGGCGGCCAGCATACTACTGTACTCCAACCTGGGTGACAGAGTGAGACTTCAACTCAAAAAAAAAAAAAAAAAATTCAGACAACTACTTGGAAAAAAAACTTTCAGTTCACTAGAGTTAGATTTTCAGTCACATGACTTTGTTTTCTTCTTCTGTGATTTATGCATTTTTTTCCATTAGCTATGCTTTTGCTTAATGCTGACTTCAACTTATTAATAATTTTTAAAAATGAATGGAAAACTATACCTCCATAGATGTATATACCTCCTTCATGCCTCAGAGCACTGAGGACCCTCAAGTCCCAGATATATAAGCTCTTATCTCCCTGTTTCTGTACTTTGATCCAAGTCTCTCAGTTTCCAAATCCAAAATTCTTAGAGCTTAGTGCTAGAATTTACCATTCTATAATCCACTGACACTTATCCCTAAACTATCACAGACAAGAGTCCTACAAAGGATAATACGTAATGGCAAAGGTAGACATTAGAAAAAAACAGAGATAGTGGAAAACAAACAAACAAACAAAAACTGGAACTATGCTTGGTTCTTTAAAGACAGTACTTCATGTAATCTGACAACTGTCCTGTAGAGAAAGTATAGTCCCATTTTTAAAGTGGGAAGTTGAGACTCACCTCAGAGAAAGTTCATAATTAGTACAATTCAGTCTGTCTCTGAGCCCTCCCTCCCCTCCCCCCGAGTATTCTAGAAGCATAAATAGACCAGCAGAGAAAAAAAAATCAAATCCAGAAAGATGCACAGATATGCTCTATGCTCATCCCTGTCCCCATGTATGTCCAGTGAGTACAGGAACACATTTGCTTTTGCTGCTCACTGAATCCACAGCACCCAGCTGGTTTACAGGTGTATCATTTTTTGCCACCTTTGCATGTTGTTTTTTAATGTTTATTGTGGATAAAAATAAACAAGATAAATACACAAGTATACATGTGCATTCAGGATTGTACACATCTCACAATAAGAAATGTTGAACATTATCAAAAGTAGAAATAAGAAAATGTAAGCTTGAGTATGTTTAAATGAATGTTATTCTTCCTTGGCTTCCATATTGCCAGAGAAGGATCATGCACAGATATACAAAGCAGAAAAATGAACAAAGTGTTACTGCTAATGACCTGATTTTATTTTCGGTTAATTTCACCCAAATCAGGTACTAGTCAGATTTATCACATAGATGATCTTTCTGCTTTAGAGCAGAACAAATCTATTAGAAAATGAGTGTTCATAATTCTCATTCTCTTAAAAATGAAAATTCCCTGCCCATGTTGTAGTAGGCCAAAGAATATATTTAAAATAGAAATTCACACTTACTGAGATTCAGAATGATTGTCATTTTCCCTTGTAACTCTGAATTTATTTTTATTGCCGAATAGAACATGCTCCAAGTCCCCATCTTTGTAATTAATGTATGCAGTAATATCGATCACTAAGCAAAAATAGAAACTGAAAAATGGATAAAAAGACATTTGGTCTTTCAAACCTAAATAAAACATCACAAAGTTGAGTTCTATGTAAGCTCTCAGTGCCAAGAAACTTAGGAGAAAGGGCATATGGCAAATAGAAATAAGAGAAAGAAAATAACTCCTCTACCCAAATATTCATCTGGGTGGGAGGGTTGGGGAATCACAGGATTCCTGAGTGCTGACTAGGAGAGAGAACTTCTATGTGAGAGGTCCTCTATGAAACAGTAGGGGTCCAGACTAGTTCCTCCTTGGCATTCTTACCTCTTTCCTTGTCTTCAGCACAGGATCTTGGTTCTAGATTCTATGTGGTACAGTAAAAAACTTAACAAACATGGGCTCTGGAGGTTATCAAACCTGGTCAATCCAGGCTTCACCACTTAGTATAATTTTACCTGAAGGAAGTAACTTCTCCAAAATTCCATTTTCTCAGTTGTGGGGAATGCAAAGTAAAGTAGATTACTACCGTAGAGGTTACTGAGATAATTTGAAATAATGATCTTAAGTGTCATGCATTAATATACAGCTGACATTCATAAATTTATTGACACTCCTGCTGTTCTTGGTATTAGATTTAATAGTAGTAACAGAGTTAGTCATGGCATTAGTAGTCAACTACTTACCTAGTAATATGGGAATGCACTCTTACTATGCAAAAATAAGCTTTAACAGAGCTAAACTAACAATGTTCTTTTTTTCCTTCTCATTCCTGTATATAAAAATTATGATGTCAGAGTCTTTTGTTCACTCTTCTTAATAATATCCAGATCCCTACAACCAAGCTTGAAAATTAATAACTTAATTAAGTAGTCTGATATCACTTCTGGTTACACTATTCTGGGTAACATGTTGCTCAAGCCAGTTATTTCGTTAGTGATGGAACTAACTGCTCCAAGTTCAAACCTACTGGGGCCACAGTCACCAGTAATTCACTCTTCAGCTGATAGGCTGAAGTGATGATGAGCAATATTTCAAATTCAATTTTAATTCTAGCTTTTCGTAAACCAAGCCTTAATATTTAAATCTGTAGAAAAGAGTGAAAAAAATAAAATTGGGCATTGATGGTCACTATTGTCCTTCCAGTCCTTGTAATAGCAGCTAAAGTCATAAAAATTAGCCAACAATATTTATATTGGATAATGGAACCATGCAGGAGGACATTTTTTTATTAGAAATTAGCCACCAAATATAGAAACTGATAGATGAGTTGGAAGAAAGAAAATTCCCAATGCACATTACTGCAGAGGGCGTTTAAAAAAAAACAGTTGAAAAGCACATCAGGAAATTCAACATTTGTTCCCAAAAAACTGGAAAAGCATATCAATTCTATCAGTCCTCTTACTTTGTAAAACGATGATAGGCAGCACTTTTGATGAAATTAGAGATAATCTGAAGGGATAAATTCATAAGCTCCTACCTTTTCTTTATAATCACTTTTTAATTCTGAATTAAACAATAAGCTTGGAGGATTTAGAAAAGGCAGTCCCTTTATTTTCCTATGTGGGTGATCTCACTTTGAATTTGTGTCACTCGATGCTATGCAGAAAACATTCCTCTTCAGACACCCAAAAGATGACAGCCTATCCTTGAAATCCTTCTTACACCTAGTGTTGGCTTCCTGTGAGAGATGGGTAGTTCCATCTAACAGCCTTCTCACTCCTCCTCTTGACATCATCATTTGGTCCTGTGTATTATTCATTCCTGTGGCTACTTGATTTCCTTTAGGTGAATGGTTCTCAAATAAGAGTTTGAGACCTCTTCATATCAAATCTCAGCTAGGGCCAACTTTTATCTCCAAGGGACATTTGGCAATGTCTGGAGTTCTTTCTGATTGGCACCACTAGAGGAGAGCTATTGGCATCTAGTGGTAGAGGCCGGGGATGCCACTTAGCATTCTACAATGAACAGGACAGCCCCCAACAACAAAGAATTATCTGGCCACAAACATCAATAGTGCCGCTGTTTAAAAATCCTGCAGAAAGGAAGCAATGGAGATATTGAGATATTTCCAATAACTTTAAAAAGCTTAATACAATGTGTACTTATCTAAGATCACAATGTGCAATGAACATTTAAATTGTCTTTGTTTTCTGTTGAATTCATACTAAATTGGTGTGGTGTTGCTTCTTATTTCATGCTCATGAGAAGTTCTGACTGGTAATTGTCTTTTTAGAGAAATGATTTATTATTAATAGATGTAATTAAGCTGGCAATTTAAAAAATAAGGGATGGGTAAATAAAAGCCCTTCTAAAAGTTTTATTTGCAAATAAAAGCAAATAGTGCCTGCTGATGGGTTTATACCACTGATATAGGTCTTATTTGCCACAAAATAATGTTTAATCTCATCAGGCATGGAGGCTTTTACCTGTCAAATCAGTACTTTGGCAGGCCAAGGCAGAAGAAATGTTTGAGTCCAGGAGTTCCAGACAAGACTGGGCAACATAGGGAAACCTTATCTCTACAAAAAAAGAAGAAGAAGAAAGAAATTAGCCAGGTGTAGTGGCCTGTGCCTATAGTCCCAGCTACACAGGAGGTTTAGGTAGAAGGATTAGCTGAGCCCAGGAGGTCAAGACTTGAGACTGAGATGAGCCATGATCATGCCACTGCACTCCAGCCTGAGGTGAGCCATGACCATGCCACTGGACTTCAGACCAAGACTCAAAAAAAAAAAAAAAAGTTTAACATAAAGTATAAATAATCTTTTTTCTGATAAAAGTAATTCCCAGGTGAGTTTTTCTTCTTTCCTAACTTGAATTTCATGATAGCTTCACATGCTGGCTTGCAACCTGTGGTTTTAGTTTTGATTTTAATTGGTTATTCATCTCCCTGCCCAATTTTTGGCAACCATACAGATCTCTTTACGAGGCTTTCAGACTTTAAAGTCTTTTCTTAGTTCTAAATAAGAAAATCATTTTCTTGACCCAACCATTCTGCCTTCTTACATTTCTCTCATTTTTTCACTAAAGTTTTCAAGTGGAATACTTTTTCACTTTCTTTTGATTAGCTCTCCTCCATGTTCCTATGGTGTGATTTATTATTTCTGATCTACAAGAATCACTATGACCGAGGTCAACAACAGTCTTTCTCTATGTGTGAAGTTTCCTTCTATCTCTATTTGCCTTGATGCATAAGGCAGGCAAGGAGCAGTGGGGATGGTAAGGACAGTTGGTGACCCACTTTTAACTTAAGCATGTTGAATGGTATTATGCTGTTTCCGAGGTAGAATCTGTGTGTTATCCCTTCCTCCACACAAACTATCCCCATCTCACTCCCCCTGAGACTTTGCTAAGTCTCTCTACTTTCTGTGTATCCAAATGTAAAATCTTGAAATATATAAATGTTATTCTATTCTCTAGACTACTATAAGCTTCTGACATCTTTCAAAACAGTTGAGTGGCACCTCCGCCTCCAAAAAAGATGAAATTCTAGGGGCTTTATGTCCAGAAAACCTATAGTTTTGGTAGTTCAGAATCAATATAAAAATACTCCTTGAAACAGATGACAAAATCAGCTCATGGTTATGAATAATATGTAGTTCCTAAAATTTAAAGATCGTGTGGTATAAGTGTTCATTAAACCATTTAACTGGCTGAATAAAATATGTCCTTGTGATGTGCACAAGGACAGATCTGGGAGGCCTCACACAACAAGTAACAAGTTCTGCTTCTTCTGCTATGGTGTTGGAACAGTTTACACACTTGCCACAGAAGTCTACCAAACAATGTGCACATGAGACAACAGAAGAACTAGCATACGCATATGACGCATTCCTTAAACAGCAAAATGGAAAGTTTTAATCCAATTATTACACGCACTGAATGAAGGTGACCCTGACTGAAGAGTGCAGCTTTGCAGGTGGTTCCAAAACATGGTCCAAGAGGATGAGGAGTTTGTGGGGGAAATGGTTTGGTCTGAGAAAGCAGTTTTTTAAAAAAATAATTTATTATAAAGATGTAGGGTACAATTCAGGGTTAGGTATACAAACATTGATCATGCAGGTTCTCTTGTTGATGAGGCATGCCCCTACCTCCCCTAGCAGTCTTCCCCAACTGCCAGTCCCACCCCCCCTTTCCCTGACAGTTTTCCGCTACTGCCAATTACTTTCTTATAGAATTATAATTGTTCAAGGTCACCTTATGAGTGAGAACATATGGAACTCATTTGAAAGCAGAGTTTAAATTGAACAGAACGGTGAAGTTGAGTTTCCCCCACATTCTCCTGACTTAACAAATTTTACTTCTACCTATGGAGGACCTTAAAGGATGTGATGTACTGTAGAAAACCAGCTACCGTGGCAGTATTGGGGAAGAAATTGAAGTAGGATGTACAGAGACACAGTGAACACTTTGGTCAACATTGCTCAAGCAGATTATACTCTCCATAATCAGAAGTGTCTGGATGCCGATGCTTTGAGCACCTCTTGTAATCACAGAAGTCAAACGTGACTTGTATTCATCTTTTGTTATCAATATATATTATTACAATTTTAATAGTTTTTTCCTTTCTTAAAATGCGTGTACATATTTTTGGCATCCTTTGTGTTAAATATATTTTGATACTAATCTCTTACTTTAAATATTATACATATGAGTTTGCATACACATATATAATCATATATAATATCACTCTGTGATAAATAGGATGTGTGTACCTATACACACAAGCACGACGTCAATTTAAATTAAATGATATATGAGAATTTTTAAGAAATTAAAATAATTACCTGACATCACTCCAATCTTATAGAGCAAGCAATTAATATTCAAAAACCTGAAATAACTACTCAAAGTCATACAAGTTGGTTAACAGAATTAGCTTGAACTAATAACAAGAACCTCTCATTTTTATTCCAATGTCTTGTACACATTAAAATTTTCACAATTAGCTTGTGGTGCAGGCAGGATGGTTTTTATTGTTACCTTTCTGAAGATAGGACATCAGAAAGGGTGCCGGACATCTCTGCACCCAGAAGATCTCATCAGAAAAATAGGGATGATTAAATGAGAACATGCTTGTAAAGTATTTACCACAGTGGCTGGCACAAAACAAATTGTGAATAAAGTTTAGCTTTTGTTGTAGTAGTTGTTTTGGTTGTTATTAACACTGAAATGTTACTAGTATAAAGATGGCTGCTTAATAATTATCTATAATCAGATCATTCTATCCAGCATCTTGCGGATTAGGGATTTCTGCTTTGGATCAATGAGCCTTAACATCAGAGCCTTAGAATGTGTTTGACACTTGTAAATGCCAGAAATGTGTGCTAAAATTGTTGAATATATGTGGAAATGTTTCATTCAGAGAAGAGAAGTGAGAGCTTTTCATTAATTCTTAGCATTCATCCATGTCATGACATGTATCGATACTTCGTTCCTTTTTATTGCTGAATATTATTCTATTGTATGGATTACCATATTTTGTTTATTTATGTCAGTTGATGAACATTTGGTTTGTTTTACTTCATAAACAATGTTGCTACAAACTTGTGTAAATATTTTTGTGTGAACACTTTTTTGTAATTCTCTGGGGTATATACCTAAGAGAATTTCTGGGGCAAATGATAACTCATGTTTAACTTTCTGAGAAATTACTAATCTATTTTCCAAAGGTTCTGCACTATTTCACATTTCCACCAGTCATGTGTGAAGGTTCCAATTTCTCTGCGTCCTCAGTGCTTTTTTTTTTTTAACTATACGCATCTTAGTGAGTGTGAAGTGGTACTTCATTATGGTTTTCATATGCATTTCCCTAACAACTAATGATGTTGAGCATTTTTTCATGTGCATATTAACCATCTGTATATCTTCTTTGGAAAAGATGGCTATTTAGATCTTTTCCCTTTTTTATTGACTTATTTGTCTTATTATTTTAATACTGAGTTCTTCATGTAATCTGGATACTAGACTGTTGCCAGATATATGATTTGAAATATTTCTTCTATTCTGTGGGTTGTATTTTCACCTTCTTGATGATGTTCTTTGAAACACAAATTTTTAAATTTTTACGAAGTTCAATTTATCTATTCTTTTCTTTGATTGCTTGTTTTTTAGCTGTAATATCTTTTAAAATGCTTAATACAAGGTCACAAATATTTACACCTACTATTTTTTCTGAGAGTTTTACATTTTAGGCTTTTCTAGTTTTATAAGAGTAGGTCTTTTCTGAGTTAATTTGTGTATATGGTGTAAGATAAGCGTCTTAACTTCTGGAATAATAGTAGAATATACTTTAATATAGTTGGTGCAGGTAACCAAGTTATATCTATATCACTACATTTAAGATATTGTATAATTTGCGGTTGAATATATTTCAATTTTTTTAATGAGAAAATTGAAAAAATACCTATATCCTAAATTTTTTAAAAATAATTAAATTATAAGTACCTGGCTTATTTTACTTAACATAATGATCTCCAGTTTCATCCATGTTGCTGCAAATGACAAAATTTCATTTTTTATAGCCAAATAGTATTCCATTGTGTATACCACATTTTCTTTACCCATTTATTTATTTATTTATTTTAAATCATTATTTTTTTTATTATAAAAAGGTGGGGTATAATTCAGGGTTAGGTATGCAAACATTGATTATGCAGGTACCCTTGTTGATGAGGCAAGCCCCTCCCTCCCCTAGCAGTTTACCTCAACTACCAATCCCAACCCCCCTCCCCTGATAGTTTCCCATTACTGTCAAATGCTTTCTTATAGTATTATAATTGTGCAAGATCCATTTATGAGTGAGAACATATGGAACACTGTTCTTTGTTTCTGTGATAGATCACTGAGTATAACCGACTCCAAACCCATCCAAGTTGCTGCAAAGTCCATAGATTTGTCCTTCTTTATGACTGCATAATATTCCATTGTGTATATGAACCACATTTTCTTTATCCAGTCCAGCTTCAATGGGAAACATGGTCGGTTCCATGTTTTTGCTATTGTGAATAGAGCTGCAACAAACATACGTGTGCAGG
>CAUYQG010281065.1:0-18415 GCA_963574415.1 Tarsius wallacei | reverse complement strand
AAAAAAAAAAAAAAAAAATTATCAGAAAAAAAGCTGAAATTGGGATAGCACTTCCTGTACGCAGGCCCTGGGCTAAAAACTTCCATGCATGATCTCATTGAATCCTCAAAAACCTGAGATGGTCTTACCATTATCTCCAATTTTGCAAATAAAGAAACAAAGGCTCTCGAGGTGTAAAAAGTCACAGACCCAAGATTCTCTGACTGTAGATCCCAAACTGAGATTCTTGTTCAAGCCATCCGGGTTCCCTGTTTTCCTTCTTGCACTGGGCGTGCAGTAAGGGGCCACGAACCCGGCTGTATGTCAATGACCACAAGCTAGAAGAGATTTAGGGACCACCTGCTTTAGCTTCCTCGTTTTATGCGGAGGAAAATTTGGACTGGAGAGGTAAAGGAAGTTGTCCTCGAGGTCACCCAAGAGCCAGGGGCAGCTCAGTCACAAAAGAACAAGGGGCAGCAGAATTCCAGTCCAAGTCCCATTTTACGGGGGGGGCGGCGGGCGGAACGGAGGCCACGGGGGGCTGGGGGCCGCCCGGGTCCCGAATCCGGTGGCACAGTCTGCCGGGCGTCACCTCCACGTTCACGGGCGGCGCGAACCATCCCCGGGGGCTGCCGGCGCCCGGCCCGCGCCGGGAAGTACCTGTCGGCCGCGCGCGGGGCCCGGGCGGGAGGGGATGGGGGGGAAGGGTAGGTGACAAGATGCCAGCGCCGGTCGGAGCCGGCCATCGGCCCCGCGGACCCCGCGCCTCTCCGGGCCCTTTGCCTCGAGACCCGCCTGGGCAACTTGGCGAGACCTCATCTCTACAATAAATCAAAAAAATCAGCCGGGCGTGGTAGCGCGAGCCTGTAATTCCGGCTACTTGGAAGGCTGAGGCGGAAGGATCGCCGGAGCCCAGCAGGTCGAGCCCGGGAGCGGCCACTGCACTCCAGTCTGGGTGACAGAGTGAGACTCCAACTGAAAAAAATAAAAAAAATAATAATAATCATATTAATAATAATAATAATAGTAGCCAAAACTTACTGAGTTTTATCACCTACAAGGCTTCGTACTAAACCCTTTGTTCATTTAACTCTCACAAAAGTCTTTTGAGGTGGACCACTATAATGCCCATTTTACAGATGAGGTTACTGAGGCTTAGAGTGGTACAGTGACTTGCCCAGGATCACAATGCTAGTAAATAGTGGCACAGGATTTCACTCCTGGCCACCTGACTCCAGAAACCAAGCTCTTAACCATCAGCTTGTTTGACCCCTCAAGTGTCATGCTACCTTAAGCAAACTGCCCCCTCTAAAAGAGTTAATGTGTGTAAAGGGTTTAACACTGCCTGGCCTATGTATGTTTTCAGTGAACACCAACTCTTTTAAGATACTAGCAGAGGTGGAAGAGACGAGAGGAAGTGCTGTATGCTGTATGACTGGATCACAGTTAAGACCACAATTAATGATAGCTGTTTTGATGACTGGTACAGAGCTTCTTCACCAGCAAGCATCCCAGTTAGGTAATTTTCTGTTCTCAAGTGTGCTCTCCCCAGAGCCTGTGCGCTCCTTGAGACTGGTGGCTGTTTCTAATTCATCTTGCAGGTATAGACACTGACACATGGCCTGCCCCAGAACGAGTAGCTGCTCAAAAAGTGTGTGGCAGATGGAGAGGAAATGCTTAATTCACCACCAATGCGAACTTGGATTTCCAAGAAGACATCTCTCCCAGTCACCCCTTAAAACTATTCCAAAGAAAAGAGAGTAGGAAGGGACAAGTTAAAGAGACCCATCCCAGAAACGCGGGGGCCAATGGCCTCCTTGGAATAAGAGATGAAGCTGGGCTCGTGACCAAGACTCTTGAGAAGCCCTACAACTCCGGCACCGAACATCCCAAACTTCCCAGCACTCTCAAGATTCCCAGGAAAAGGGCGAGGCCCAGAGGTGGAAGTCACCCATCTCCAAGGAGGAGTGTCCTCGTACAGCCCCGAGGCTTGGGACTACCCCTCCCGCCCCTCCCGGGCAGCTGGAGAAAGAGGAGGAGGCAAAAGGAAAGTGAGTGACAAGAAGTAAAAAACTTTCCAACAACCACAAAAATCCTTCCCCGCACAGGGAAGAGCTCCAGTCCTCAGTCCCACTGTGGAGGGACCACCACAGTGGATCAAGGCAGTTTGGGGTCCTGCAGTTCTGGTCCCGACGTGGAGAGCCTGGGTTGTGGCTTCCCTGCCCCGCGCACCCCAAACTCCGTGAGAAGGTCCAAGAGGAGGGCAGGGCGCCCCAACTGTTACTTACAATCGTCTAAGTCATCCTGCAAGTCCACAAAGTACAGGGGGATCTCTGAAAACCAAGAGACACACAAAGAGTTACTAGGCGGCTGCCGCAAGAGGGGTCGGGCGCGGGCAGGGGGTTCCCCAGTCCTCGCGGGAGGTCATGGGGCGAGGGGGAGGGGCGCCGCCCCGGCACCCCGGGAGCCCATCCCCACTCACCCGCCATCTTGGGACGAGCCTGAGGGGGCGGGGCCTGCGGACAGGGGCGGAGCCGCTTGCCTCAGGCCCCGCCCCCGGCCCGCGGAGGCCGGCCCCGCCCTCGCAGCGAAGGTGGCTGCCGAGGTGGGCGGGGAGGTCAGGTGACCCAGCCGGCGTCCCAAGATGGCGGCGGCGGTGGCTCCCGGAAGGCCGTGGCGGCGTCCCGGCTGCTGAGGTGGGCCCCAAGCGGCTGGCAGCTGACGGGACTGGCCGGAGGCCGGAGGACTAGCAGCTGCCGCCTCTGCGCGCCCCGTAGCCGGGACTGGGCCGTGCGGCGGCGGCGGCGCCGGGGGATGTTGGTGCTGGGCCGGGCCTCTCCCTCCTCAACTTAGGGCGGCGGCGGGCCCGCGCCCCTGGCTCCCGGGCCATGGCGCTGAGGGAGCTCAAAGTGTGTCTGCTGGGGGTGAGTGGCGGCGGGTCAGGCCGGGAGGGCCGCGGGCGGGAACCCCGGAGTCCCTCAGTCTCCCCCACCCCTTCCCCCGCCCCGGTTCGGGCGCCGCCGGCGCTCCCCGCGGACCCTCCCTCGGCCCCGGAGCCGACCCGCCCACCTGGCTGCGCCCTCCTGACGGTCCTGAAAGTCGGGGGCCCCTGCCCTTTCCCCTCCCCGGAGCCTACGGACTCCTCCCGCCCCCCAAAGAGCAGACAGCCCTCCCTGCCTCTCCACTGCCTCTGGGTTCAAAGCAAGTCCTAGGTCGCTTCATCCCAGTCGACTCATCTACTGATTGGGAACTGGCCGAGCCTTCCCAAGTAAAACCAGGACCAGGTCTTGAGGTTTTGCAAGCAGCAACGGCCTCCTTTCTGTCTGTGGGTGTTTTGAACTTGTGGGATGCCCCTGCCACTTCTCAAAGGACCACTTGCCATAGTAACTCTTCCTGTGGACAAAGGGGGTGTTCCAGTCAGGAAGCCCCAGGGACTGGTTGGAAGCTTCAGCTTCCTGTGCTGTCAGGGCAACTTGGCCGTTTCAGTGCCTTCTTTCTGAGGTTGGTGTTCTTTCCTGAGTGTCTGCCTTAAAGATTGGAAAGAATGCTTCTTAGCCCCCCAGATCGGGTGGGGCTAGGATTCATCAGGGATTACTCAGAGGTTCTTTAGGAGTTCAGAGTTCACTAATATATGCTGAAAGGTAGCGGGCTTGTCACTTCACACCAAGCAGAAACTTTGGGTCTTTCAAAAGGTCCTACCATATGTCTTAGAAACTGGAAAACCTCTCCCCTTTAATACAGTTATAATCTCCTGATTATTCCACTGAATTTTTGTGAAAACCCCTTTTGCGTTCCTCAATTTATAAAATTTACACATCTAAGGTAGTTTTTTCTAAAATCCTGAACTTGTGCCACAAGGTAGTTTTCAGGGTCTGCAAGCAGGTAAACTTTTTCTCAGTCACTCATCTCATTCTCTTTCAGGATACAGGTGTGGGTAAATCAAGTATTGTATGGCGGTTTGTGGAAGACAGTTTTGATCCGAACATCAACCCAACAATAGGGTAAGAGATTCAGTTGATTTAACATATATCTAAAGGTTCATCGAAAGTCCTTCCAAATAAAACGTGTGTTACAGGTATAGGCCCTGTCGTTTTACACTCAGTGAATTCTGAGTTGTTGATTCCCATTGCCTCTTAGAAAAACTTGTAAGAGTGAGGATTCATGTATTTTAGGAAAATTATCTTCAGACTTGTAGGGAATGAAAACTTCAAAATGAAAATATGAATTATTAGAGTTTTATATATTATTAGTATAGACATAGAAGCTTCAGTCTATAAAGATCAATGGCAGTTACACTGTGAAAGAAGGCAGATGAAACCAGGTCCTGCTATTTAGTCATTTCATGAAATGAAAAGTAGTAGGATTGAGATCTGCACTCTACTTACACATTCCTATACTGGTATTAATAATTAATTAATATTGAAAGGTAAAGATTTTTTCAGTTCTCTGATTCTTTGGATAAGTGAAGTAGATTGTCTGTAAGTTTTTGACTCTGTAAGAGAACTTTTCAGATTATTTCAACATCACAATACTGATACTTTCTCTACTGGAGAAGTTGTGTTTTCTAGGTTTTAATGCTATGGTAGGCTAGTAAACTAAATAGTTGCTATGCTCTGTTTTTACCGTCAAACCCCCAGTCAAATGGTTTCCAACATTTAAAGATAAATTCTATATTATTCAGTATAAAATTGTCCTTTGTGTTCCATGCAGATCATTCTCTGTGAATAGAGAAATATCTTTTAGCCCACTAGGGAAACTGCCATAAAATCTTCCCCTGACACATTATAAGCTCCTGTTGTCAGTTTATGTGCTCAATATTTTTATCTGCCTTCTTAAGCTCTGTGGGTTTCCTACGCATTTGAAGGCGTGGGGATGAAATTCACCAATAACTTTCTGTAATTAAAACACTTTAGTTCAAGAAAGAACTTGGTGTGTCCACGTTTAAAATGTGACTGCACCCTCTTCAGAGCCTGCCTGTCACTACTTGCATGGGAAAGTGAATGGATAGGAAGTAACAGCAAGCAGTGCTGATGATTCAGTGAGTGACATATTTCACACTGAGTCAGAGCTGAAAACCCAGAACCACAAGTTACCCAGACATCTTCTTGACTAGAAGTGTTCTGTCAAATGAGGAGAAAGAAAAATGAAGGCTAAGGTGTCATGGCTCTTGGTGAAGCCTGTGGCCCTGTCCAGGGCCGCCACTGTTCCCTGTTTGCCAGTGGCCCCCAGTATACCAATGCTTGTGGTCTCAAATCCTATAGTCCACTGTCTTCACCAAGAGTCTTGGCAACAGTGTCATTCCCAACCTGCTGCTCAAATCGTGGAACTCCTGAAAGAGAAATTGCTACTTCCTCACTATGACTCACTCCTCCACCCTGTCTTCTTAGTTCCACTCCACCATGACACTAAAACCACCGTCCCTTGATTCTTGTTCCCATCTAATAGCCCAAGACCCTTATTTTAGTAGCTTTATTTATTCTTAGAATGCCTGCCGTGTGGCAGTTGCTGGACCAGGTGCTTGTGTTTAGACCAGGGGTCAGCCACCATCTGGCCCTTTGGCCTCCTGTTTTTATAAATGAAGGAAACAGTCATACCCATTTGTTTACATGTTGTCTTTGCTACTTTCAGGCCACAGTGGCAGAGTTCAGTCATTGCAACTAAGACACTGTGGCCCACAAACCCCAAAACATTTATTGTCTGGCACTTTTCAGAACAAGTTTGCTGACTCCTGATTGAAACAAACTTAGTTCTTGCCCTGCCCTCATAGACCTTACCTACAAGGAGGAAGTACATGATAACTAATGTATAGGAAATGATTTAGTCAGTCCTTCTCTGTGCTACAAGGAGAAAAGTGGAGTGCTGTGAAAGCAGGTGCCAGGACCTGGCCTGGGCCTGCAGGGATCACTGATTCCTGCAGAGACCAGTGGAGTGTGGAGCACTTGACACTGACTGTTAAATAATGAAAGATGAGTGGATCAGACTTCAGTTAGAAGTTTAAGAAAACAAAGTTTTGAAAAGGAGTGAACTAGGTGGTGGTGACGAGAGGTGATGAGCAGAAAAGAACAGCAGGCATCGGGAGCAACAGGGACTGTGATGCGGGGGGCAAGGGGTGGGGGGTAGGCAGGCCGGAGGAGTGGTTGGAGCACTCAACAGAAAGGGGAGTGGTGGCCAGGGAGGCTGATGAGGCAGCAGGGACCAGGCCACAGGGCCCCAGATGTGAGGGGAGGAGCTGGCATCACTGACTGCAGGATGCATCCCTGACTTCTTAGAATGAGACTCCTCTGTCTTCCCCAGCACCCCTCTTCCTTCTGAGACTGTGCTTCTTCACTATTGGCTCCCAGCCTCCCTCCTGCTTATTTGATAAATATTGGTCCTCCCCAAGCTGTGTCCTGACTCCCTGTACTCCCCATTAGTGCTCACCTCCCTCCCCATTGATCATCTTCAACTGCACAGTGTGACCCGGGCCTGTACCTACAACCCCTGATTGGAATCTAGGTCCCCACAAAACTCGTTCTCTGTCCCTCCTCTAGTCCTGAATGCCTCACCCCTATATTCGTGTTCTTCCCTAATGGCCCCCCTGTGTCACATCGTGGGCAAGAGCATGTGCCCTGAAGACCCCACCTGCCTGGGACTTAACTTAGGGCTTGACCATGTGCTAGCTGGGAGATCATCTGTGCAAGTGACTGAGCCACTCTGTTGAGGTCAAGGTGGTCATAGTCCTGCCTACCTGTAGGGTGGTTGGGAGAATTCTGTGACCAGGTACATAAAATGGGCACAGAAAGCATGCAGGGAATGTTAGTGGTTTGCGGTGGTGCTGTCTTCACATGCTCTGATTACATCCCTCCCTACCCTCCCAGCCACTCCCAAGATCCATTTTTGTCTGTTCCACCCTAGAGGTGGGACCTGGGCCCTCTTTCCCATCTTCACAGCTGAGCCTTTATCCTGTCTTACCTGAACTGTGAAGCCAGTTTCACAACCAACAGCCCTATCACTCGGCTCTACCACTTCCAATCAGTTCTCCTCACTGTTGCTACTTGATCTCTAAAGACAGGTTTGATTCCCTCAGTCGAGACCATGGCTGAGGAGACCTTTCCCAAGTTGGGCCCAGTCCCTCTCCCATCTGCCTTCTCGTGCCCTCCTTGCTCACCTCCCCGCAACATGCAGCAACCAATACCCTTTCCACGCCTTCGTGTTTCGCACATGCTGTTCTCTCTGGAGGCCCTGTCTCTTCCTTGTCCCCTTCACAAATTCCTGTTCATGTGTCAACACTCAAGTACACTAGTAACCCCTCTAAAAGTTACAGACACCAAGCCAGGCAAGAATGTAAACAGGAGATGGGCCAGTTGGAAGCACCAAGAGCTCTCAGATATGAATTGCCCGGACTTCTTGCCTCCCCTGCCCCATGTCCCCTTGCTAATCTTCGGGTCCACAGGCACTTGACTTTGGCCTCCTTCAGTCTCCTTTTCCCTTTATATGCCCAGTTCCCAGAGTTTTGAGGTAGGCTCCTTCCCATTGCATTTTGTCTACTCTTGCGTAATGACTTAGCTTGTGTTGTCCACTAAATCAGATTGCGCCCATAGCGGAAATTTTCAAAGCTGAGGCTTTTTTCAGACTTATACATGCCTCTGTTCCCTCCTCCAATATTCTGGGAACTCTTCTCCCCAACAAGATACAAGACAAGCTCCCATTAAAATTACCATTGTAGTGAGCTCTGGTCACCAGAACTTACTGTGTTTTCCAAGTGTGCTGGGTGGAAAAATGGCTGACAGTCACTAATCTGCATGTGGGTGAGTTCTACTCAGGAGCATCCAGCTGTCTCTTAAACTCCAGATGTGAGGATTTCACTTACCACAAGGCCTGGCTTACAAGTGGCCCACAGATACCCAAAGTTTCCACGTGTTTATGATGGAGCTCGTGAACTCTCAGAGATGGAAGTCTCTGCTCCCCTCTTCATAGACCCTCATAGTAGAAGAGGGACCAGCATGTCCTCAGGTACCCAAGCTAGCAACTTGGGCATCCTTCTCAAAATCCTCTCCTAACTTACCATCCCCTCACCCCAGCCATTGTAAGTGACTCACTCCTGTCCAAGCCACCTCCCAAATCTCCCTCCTTACGTATTGCTGTTATCTGACTTCTAGGCCACCTTCCATCATCGGGGTGAGACATAGACTCTGGACTCCGACTGGACTTCAGGTCTGCCACTTACTAGCCAGTTAACCTTGGGCAGTTTAACTTCTGATCTGTTTCTTTATAAGCAAAATAAGGGCAATGATAGGACCGGCTCTATATTGTTAGGAGAATTGCATGAGCTAGGCATTCAAAATGCTTAGCAAAGTGTTAGGGACACCGGAACTCAATAAATGAAAGTTTAAATTATTTGTATCAAATCAGTGTGTATATGCTTTTTAAAACATGAAATAGTGTTACAGGGCTTTATAATTTTAGTATAACAGTCCTCTGGTTCTACTCTGACCCATTCCCTAGAGGCCTACTGTTGCAATGACATTCAGCTATTTTTTTCCTGATATTTCCTCCAAATTTTTTAATAACATGTGTATACACGTTGAATATCCCAAGTCACAAAGCTCCAGATTCTAAAACTTTTTAAGCACTGACTTGATGCTCACAGGAATGCTCGTTGGGGTATTTCAGATTTCGAATGCTCAACCAATAGATTGCAAATATTCCAAAATCTGAAAAAATCCAAAATCTGAAACATCTTTGTTCCCAGGCATTTCAGATAAGGGATATTTAACCTGTCCTGGTAGTCTGAGATCCCTCTCTCCTCCTGTGCCTCCCCTCCCCCCATAAAGTTCCACCATTAGCCAGGCGCACTGGCTCAAGCCTGTAATCCCAGCACTTTGGGAGGCCAAAGTGAGGGGATTGCCTGAGCCCACGGGTTCAAGATCAGCCTGGGCAACTTGGCAAGACCTCATCTCTACAATAAATAAAAAAATTAGCCAGATGTGATAGTGTGCGCCTGTAGTTCTGGCTATTTGGAAGGCTGAGGCGGAAGGGTGCCACTGCACCCTAGCCTGAGCTATGGAGTGAGGCTCCAACTCAAAAAAAAAAAAAAATTATTCCACCATTGCGAGTCAGTGTGCCCTAGTGTGTTTTGAATAGACACTCAAAGCCAGGTTGTATGCCTTCACCTCCCAGCTCTCACAGTGAGTTGCTCTGTGGCCTTGCTGTTTAACCTCTTTGTGACTACATTTGTACATTTTAGTAGGGCTCTGAAAATTGAGTTAAAACACATGAAAATTGCTTAGAATGGTTTGTGCCATTTGGCAAGCATTTGCTATTTCTTAGCAATTGTTATTTTTTAATAAACTTCTAACACTGTGATTTTGAACTTTATGTAAATGGAATCAGGCAGTATATGTTTTTTGTGTCTGCTTCTTTCAGACTTGTGAACTTCATCTATGTTGTTTTATATAATAGTTCATTCGTTTTCATCACTGTATATGGAAGTAAGTATCCTGAAGGTTGAATATACCACAGGTTATTTATGGAGTCTACTCTTGGACATTTTGTTTCTTGTTTGGACTTTTGGGGCTGTTACAAATAATTGTGCTATGAACATTGTTGTGCATGTCTTTTGTGCCATAACTATGAATTTCTTTGGGATACACCTATGTGTATATATATGAATTATGTGTATGTGTGTGTGAGTGTGTGTGTGTGTGTGTATGTGTGTGTATATATATATATATATATATATATATATATATATAAATTGGCAGTAGACTTGCTAGGTTACTGGGAACATGTCTCTTCTTCATCTCTGTTAGAGCTCTTCCAAAAGTATGGCTCCCATCTCCACCTACCAGCAGTGTATGGGAGCTCCAACTGCTTCATATCCTCTACAGCACTTGGTTTACTGTGTCTTTGATTTTAGCTGTTTTGGAGAGTATACAGAAGTATGTCATTCTGGTTTTAGTTTCTATATCCCTGATGACTGAAGCTATTGAACACTTTTTCATATGTTTATTGGCCTTTTGGATGTTAAATTTTGTAAAGTACTTGTTTAAGACTTGTTCACTTTTCTATGGGTTGTCAGTCACTTTCTTATTTTTTAAACATTATACATAGCTTCTGGATACTAGTCAACAGTTGGTTCTTATGTATTGCAGATATTTTTTTCATTTTGTGTCTAACCTTTTTCCTCTCTCTTTGTCTTTTAATAAACAGAAGTTCCTTTTTCTCTCTATTCTAAATTTATTTTTTTGTTATCCTTAAGGTTTGTTTTTTTTTTTTTTTAATTTTATTTATTTATTTATTTGAGTTGGAGTCTCTCTCTTTTGTCCATGCTGGAGTGCATTGGCATGCTCACAGCTATTACAGCCTTGACCTGCTGGGCTCAGGTGATCCTTCCATCTCAGCCTTACAAGTAGCTGGGACTATAGGTGTGTACCACACCCAGCTATTTTTTTGATTTATCATAGAGACAAGGTCTCGCCAAGTTGCTCAGGCTGGTCTTGAACGCCTTGGCTCAGGCAGTCCTCTCACCTCCACCTCCCAAAGTGCTGGGTTTACAGGCGTGGCCACCGCGCCTGGCCTAAGGTTTTTATTTTTATATTTTTAATTAACACATAATAATTATACATATTTATGGGTACGTAGTTATGTTCCAACACCTATAATTTATAGTGATCAGATCAGGGTAATTGGCATATCCATCATCTCAAACACTTGTCATTTCTTTGTGTTAGAAGCATTCAATATCTTCCTTCTAGTTGTTTGGAAGTATATATTATTGCTAGCTATAGTCATTCTACAGTGGTATAGAACACTAGAACTTATTCCTCCTATCTAACTGTAATTTTATATCCTTTAACTAATCTCTCCCTGTGGCTCCCTTCTCTTTCCCCTTCCCAATCTCTAATATCCTCTGTTCCTCTTTTTCCTTATGTTAGGAGTCAACTTTTTAAATCTTCCTCATATGAGTGAGAACATGTGGTATCAGCCTTCTGCTCCTGGTTTATTTTACTTAACTCATTCATGACCTCTGATGTGAATTTACATTATTCCAAATTCTGTTCCTGGTTGCCGCTGTCATGAATTTACCTCATCATGGAAGACTGCCTTTTTGGGTTTATTATCCAAATAAAAATACAAAGTACGGGATGCTAGTCGGTGATGTCTGAGGCAAATACTGGATATGTCTGCAACTTTCAGCTGTATTGTGAAAAAGGTGACAATTTAGAAAAGACCGTTTCACTTGTGTTTTACAACAGAAGTTTATGGCAACTATCTTCAGATTTTTTTTTTCCACCCACTCTCAGTATTAAGAAAAGTGAAAAATTTGTCAGTCGCAAATTTAACATCCTTCAGTTCCATCCATATTGCCACAGATGACAGGATTTGATTCTTTTTTTATGGCCAAATAGTATTCCATTGTGTGTGTGTATTTTCTTTATCTATTCATCTGTTGTTGGACACCTGGGTTAATTCCATATCTTTGCTATTGTGAATAGTGCTAAATAAACATGGAGGTGTAAATATCACATCAGTATACTCATTTCATTTTCTTTGGCTAAATGCTTAATAGTAGAACTGCTGGATTCTATGATAGTTCTATTTGTGGTTTTTTGAGGAATCTCCATAGTGGCTATAACAGTTTACATTTCCACCAACAGTGTTTAAGAATTCCCTTTTCTCCTCATCCTTGTCAGCATTTGTTATTTGCTGTCTTTTTTATAATACCCATCCTAATGAGGTAAGATGATTCCTCATTGTGGTTTAGTTTGCATTTTTTTGCAAACCTTGTATCGGTTGTATGTTTATTGTCTTTTATAAAATATCTGTTCAGGCTGAGGTGAGAGGATCGCCTGAACCCACAGGTTTGGGACCAGCCTGGGCAACATGGTGAGACTTCATCTCTACAATAAGTCAAAAAATTAGCCAGGCTTGGTAGCTTGCACCTGTAGTTCCGCCTACTTGGAAGGCTGAGGTGGAGGGGTCACCAGAGTCTAGCAGGTCGACACTGGGGTGGCTGTGAGTGTGCCACTGCACTCCAGCCTAGGCGACAGAGTGAGACTCCAACTCAAAAAAAAAAAAAAAATCTGCTCAAATAATTTGCCCATTTAAAAAGCATTTTTTGTGTGTTGCTGTTAAGATGAGTAAGTACCTTGTATATTCTGGATATTAATCCCCTTTTGTATGAATAGTTTGCACATATTTTCTTCCATTCTTTAAGTTGTCTCTTTACTCTGTTGATTGTTCCCTTTGCTGTGCAGAAGGTTTTTAGTTTGATACAATCTCAGTTGTTTATTTTTGCTTTTGTTGCCTATGCTTTTGAAGGTTTAATTCACAAAATCTTTTCCCAGATCAGTGTCCTGAAGAATTTCCCCTGTTTTTGTCTAGTAGTCTTATGGTTTTGGATCTTACATTTAGGTCTCTGATACATTTTGAGTTGATTTTTGTATAGCACTCTATACAAAAGGTGTGGGAGTCTAGTTTTATCCTTCAACATATGGATATCCAGTTTTCCCATCATCATTTGTTGAAGGGATTGTCCTTTCCCCCAGTGAGTATCCTTGGCAACTTTGTCAAAAATCAGTTAACTGAAGATACATGGATTAATTTCTGGGTTCTCTATTCTGTTCCATTGGTCTGTGTCTCTCTTTATGCCAATACCATGTTGTTCTGGTCACTAAAGCATTTTAGTATGTTTTAAAGTCGGGTAGTGTGATGTCACCAGCTTTGTTCTTTTTGATCAGTATTGCTTTGGCTGTTTAGGGTCTTTTGTGACTGCATACAAATTTGAGGATTTTTTTTTCTATTTCTGGGAAGAATGTCATTAATAAAATGCACCCATTTTGAAGTGAACATTTTGATATAGTTTACAAAACTCTGTATCCATGACTTCACTGCTGTGATCAAGATATCCATTGCTACAATGGGTTCTTTTTTTGTTCGATTCTGTTCAACTTCACCCTACCCCTGGCTTCAGTCAACCAATGATAAGCTTTCTGTCACCTTAGATTACATTTGCCTTTTCTAGAGGTTCATATAAATACATCTACCATTTATATGCTTTTCTGTATCTAGATGCTGTTTTTTGAGATTGAACTACGTAGCATGCATCAATTATTTCTAAGTAGTTGTCTATTGTATGGCATATACCAAAGTTGGTTTATTTATTCACAGTAGATAAATATTTGAGTGTTTACAAATGTTTTGCTATTATGAATAAAGCTACTATAAATATGCACGAACACATCTTTATGTGGACTTTTTTTTTCCCTTTGGGGTATATATTTAGGACTAGAATTGCTAGGTCATATGGTATGTGTTTATGAGAAACTGTCTCACTGTTTTCCAGAATAGTTGTATCACTTTACATTCTATCTGGCAATATAGGAAAATTACAGTTGTTAACATCCTTTCCAACACCTTTTATTGTCAGTCTTTTTAATTTTAGCTGTTCAGTTGGGCATGTAGTGGTATCTCAGTAGTTTTAATTTGCATTTTCCTAATGACTGATGATGTTGCTCATTTTTTATGTGTTTATTTGGATCTGTCAAATCTTTGCCCATTTCTGATTGGTTTGTTGTCATTTCTCCCAATCCATAGCTTTTCATTTTCTTAATAGTATCTTTTGAAGAGCAGAAGCACTTAATTTTGATTAAATCCAACCTAATTATTTTTTATGCTTCATACCTTTTGTGTCCTATATGTCTAAGGTCACAAGGATCTTCACCTGTATTTTCTTCTAGAATTTTCATAGCTTTATGTTTTAAATTTGGTCTATGATCTATTTCTACTAGCTCCTTACTAGGAAGTAAGGGTCAAGGTTCATATTTTCCCATATGTCAGTCCAGTCATTCAAGCAACATTGTTAATGTTGAATTCAGCATTTATTGAATTAAATTACCTTGGCACCTTTATCAAAAATAAATGACATATATGTGTGAGTTTATTTCTGAATTGTCTATTCTTTATGTTGGTCTATTTGTCCTTTTGCCAGTATAGTACTGTGTTGATTGCTTTAGATTTATAGAAAGTCTTGGAATCAGGTAGTGTGTGAGATTCAATTCTTTTCTTATTTTTTAAATCTGTTTGGCTCCTCTGGGCCCTTTGCATTTCTATACAAATGTTATTTAATTTTATTTATTTATTTATTTGGATTGGGATCTCACTCTGTCACCCAGGCTGGAGTACAGTGGCACGCTTACAGCTACAGCAGTCTCAACCTGCAGGGCTCAGGCAATCCTTCCACCTCAGCCTTACAAGTAGCTGGGACTATGGGCTCACACCACTACACCCAGCTTATTTTCTATTTATTGTAGAGGCACGGTCTCCCCAAGTTGCCCAGGCTGCTCTTGAACCCCTGGGCTCAGACAATCCTCTCACCTCCACCTCCCTAAGTACTGGGATTAGTGGTGTAAGCCACTGCACCTGGCCTCTATATAAAATTCAGAATCACAGTGCCCAATTCTCAAAAGAGCCAACTGAATTCTTAATTGGGAACATATTGAATCTGTTGATTAATTTGGGGAGAGCTAACATCTTAACAATGTTACATCTTTGATCCATGAATTTGGTATATTCTCTGTCAATTTAGGTCTTTACCGATTTTTATCAAAATTTTATAGTTGTCACTGTATAGGCCTTGCATGTATTTTATTATATTTATCTTAAAGTATTTCAGAGGTTTTGCTGTTACTATAAATGGTATTTATTTCAACTTTCAATTGTTTGTTACTAATGCATAGGCATAAAATTGATTTTTACATATTGACCTTTGTCCTATGACAGCTAAATTCCATTAGCTAAGGCAACTTTTTTGTTGATTCTGTGGGATTTTCTCAGGCACACAATTATGTCATCTATGAATAGACAATTTTACTTCTTTCTTTCCTATGTTCCTTTTTTTTTTTTTTTTTGCATGCCTTATTACACTAGGTAAGTAGAACCTCCAATACTGTGTTGAGAAGTAGTGAGAGTCAAAATCCTTGCCTTATCTCTAATCATCTTAGGAGAAAATCGGTCAGTCTTTTACCATTCAGTTTGATGACTATCTGTAGGATGTTATAAATGCCCACTGTCAGTGTGAGGATGTTCTCTCCTATCATGAACTAATGAGATTTTTTTTTTAATCAAGAATTGTGTTGAATTTTATTAGATGGCTTTTTATATACTTTGAATTATTCATATCCTTTTTTAGTATGTCAAAATGGTGAATTACAACCACTGATATTAAAATATTAAACCAATCTTGCATTCGTAGGGTAAATTTTTCTTGATTATTATGCATTACCTTTTTTGTACATTACTGGAATTGATTTACTAAAATTTTGTTAAGGATTTTTGTCTCCATGTTTATGAAGGTTATTGGTCTGTAGTTTTCTCTGATACGTTTTTCTAGTTTTGGTATCGGGGCCTTATCCAATGAATTGGAGGGTATTTTCTCCCCTACTTTTTTGGAAGAGTTTGTATGGAATTATTTCTTCTTAAAGATTAGGTAAATTCACAAATGAAGCCATCTGAGCAGGGAGTTGTCTTTGTCAGAAAAATTTTTTTTTTGAGTTGGAGTTTCACTCTGTTGCCTAGGCTGGAGTGCAGTGGCATGCTCATGACCACCGCAGCCTCAACCTGCAGGGCTCAGGCGATCCTTCCGCCTCAGCCTTCCAAATAACCGGAACTACAGGCACACGCTACAATTTTTAACTACAGATCCAGTTCCTTTCATAGGTACTGTAAAGGCCTATTCAGGCCTTGAGTAAGTTTTGGTAGTTTCAAAGAATTTGTTCATTGTATCTGTGGTTTTAAAATATATCGGCATAAAGTTGTTTAGAATAACCCTCTGCTCTTCTTTTGATGTCTTCAGGATCTGTGGTAATAGCCCCTCTTCCATTCTTGATAGTGGTAATTTGAGTCTTCTTGCTGTTTTTTCCTGATCTGTCCAACTATATTATCAATTTTATTGATCTTCTCAAAAAAGCAGATTTTGGTTTCATTAATTTTTTCTGTTTTCTACTTCATTGATTCTTGCTCTGACCTTCCTTTTTTTTCTTCCTTTTGCTTGCTTTGATTTAGTATGTTCTTTTTCTTATTTTTAAGGTAGAAGGGGCCATTGATTTTTTTTTAAGGCCTTATCTTTTTAATTTAATTTAATTTAATTTTTTTGTTGTTTTTTGAGTAGGAGTCTCACTCTGTCATCCAGGCTGGAGTGCAGTGGCACACTCATGGGCACCGCAGCCTCGACCTGCTGGAGGCAGTCCTTTCACCTTAGGCTTCCAAGTAGCTTGAATCACAGACATGTGCCTCCACACCTGACTGATTTTTTTGAATTATTGTAGAAATGAGGTCTCGCCTTGTTGCTCAGGCTGGTCTTGAACCCCTGAGCTCAGGCAATCCTCTCTCCTCAGCCTCCCAAAGTGCTGGGATTACAGGCATGAGTCACTGTGCCCTGCTTCTTTTTTTCTTATATGAGCACTTAGAACTATAAACTTCCCTTTAAGTACTGATTTAGATAAATCCACAGATTTCGGTAGGTTGTGTTTTCATTTTCATTTAGTTCCAACTATTTTTAATTCCCTGGTGAATTCTTTGACCATTGATTGTTTTCTAATTTCTAATTATTCAGAGATTTTCCAGAAATTTTTCAATTATTGGTTTCTAGTTTAAATCCATTGTTAGGAGAGAACACACTTGATATTATTTCAAACCTTTTACATCTGACTTTTCCTTCATGGCCTAGGATATGGTCTGTCTTTGTAAATGTTCCATGTGCCCTAGAAAAGAGTGTGTGTTCTGCTTCTGTTGTGTGGAGTGTTCTCTAAGTGTTAAATAAGTCGGCTTGTTTAATAGCATTGCTCATATGTCCTGTATCCTTAGTGATTCTTTTCTCCTCTCATTTGCAGTGAAAGGAGTGTTTGAAGCAACCCTAATTGAAGTTTGTCTGTTTCTCTTTTTAGTTTAATCAGTTTTTGCTTCATGTGTTTTGAAGTTTTTGTTATCGAGTATATATCCGTGTAGCATTTTGTTTTCTTGATGACTTGACCCTTTTAACATCATGAAATGTCCCTCTTTCTCCTGATGAGAGTGCTGGTTCTGGCTTCTACTTTGTATGATATTAGTTTAGACTTATCAGCATTCTATTTGCATATCTTTCCATCCATTTACATTTCACCTATGTATATCTATATATTGCAAGTGGATTTCTCATAGACAGAATTATAGGTCTGCTTTTATATATAATCTGACAGTCTCCACCTTTTAATCGGGGTGTTTAGACCTGTCTTGTCTACTACAGTGGCCACTAGC
Organism: Tarsius wallacei; assembly: GCA_963574415.1. Lineage (NCBI taxonomy): Eukaryota > Metazoa > Chordata > Mammalia > Primates > Tarsiidae > Tarsius > Tarsius wallacei. Next base: position 1,162 of record CAUYQG010281065.1, on the reverse strand, counting down.
CACATGTTAAAATTAAAAATTCAGATCTTTAGTCAAACTAGCTACATTTCAGTTCTCATTGCAGAAAGTTCTGTTGTATAGCACTGTTTCAGACCATTTTTTATTATAGCTGTCAATATGGTTTGGTTTAAATCTACCATCTTGCCTTATGTTTTTCTTGGCCTCATGTTAATGTTTCCATGTTATTTCCACTATTGTCTTGTTTGCTCTACCTCTTTGTTTTTATTGAGTGATTGTGTTAGGATTTACAATATACTTTTTTAATTTATCAGTCTCTTTTCAAGTAGTATGTGATTTCATATATGGAAGTACACAAATGTCCTTTATTCCATCCTGTGTGCCATTGCCATGTGTTTTACTTCTACATGTAATGAAATCCACAATGCATTTTTTTGGCCTGAAGTTGGTTTAGCTTTTAAAGAGATCATTAGTCTTTTTTCTCTCCTTCTGCCACTGTCACAATTTCTTAATTTCTGTACCTTTGTACTAAATCTTACTGCCATTTTCATGTAAGCATTAAAAATCATCTTGTCTATTTTCACAGACACACCCAATACACTAATCCCCACTGTGTTTTTGTTTGGCATCGCATTGAATTTATACATCAATCTGGAGAGAAATGACATTTATAATACTGAATCTTCTAACAGGTGAACATAGATTGTACTTCCATTTGTGTTAGGACTATTTTCTCTCAGTGTTTTTACTGCTTCTCTGTGTGGTAGACTTGGACATCTTTCCAAGGAATTTGATGTTTTTAATGCAGTTTTGTACTATTAATGTGGTAAATGGTATTGTTTTGAAGTTTTTATTTTCATTTGCTGATCATATATAGAAATAGAACCTTTTTAAATTGAACTTATATCCAATAACTAGCTGAATTTACTCATTAATTCATAGAGCTTATCTATGTGAATTCTTTTGGTTTTTTGTTTATATGTTTTTAAGTTGGAGTCTCACTCTGTCACCCATACTGGAGTACAGTGGCACAATCTTGACTCACTGCGGCCTCAACCTCCTGGGCTCAGGCAGTCCTTCCACATCAGCCTCTCTAGTAGCTGGGACTACAGCCATATGCCACCATGCCCAGCTGATTTTTTATTTTTTTGTAGAGGCAAGGTCTTGCTGTGTTCCCCAAGTTAGTCTCAAACTCCCGGGCTCA
>CAUYQG010281064.1:0-17022 GCA_963574415.1 Tarsius wallacei | reverse complement strand
TTGCAGATGGAATTAATGTTCCAATCAGTTGACATTAAAATAGGGATATTTTCCTGGATTATCTGGTTGGTGTAGGTGTAACCTCAAGGGTCTGTAAATGTAATAGAGGAAGGCAGAGGGGAGGTCAGAGTGATGTAATGAGAAAACCCAATTCATTATTGGCGGCAAAAAGATGAGGAGAAGGAGCCATGAGTCAAGAAGAGGGAACTGGAAAAGGCAAGAAAACAAATTGATTCTTGGGGACTCCAGAAAGAATGCCACCCGGCCAACATCATGAGCAGCCCAGTGAGGTTCATTAGTGAATTCTGAGCAACAGAACTGAAAAATTTTAAAAAAATTATGTTATTTTAAGTCAGCAATTTTGTGTAATTTTTAACAACAACCATAGAGAATACAGTTTACATATCTGCCTCTGTCTTAATGATGTAGTGAGTGAAATTTTCAAAATTGTATTTACAATACAAGCTCCCTGAAAAATTGCAAGTATTACAGATAGTGTGTTTACAAAAGTGGCCAAAAGGCAATGTAAAAAGTAACTTTTTTCTTAGGTATAAGTAATTTATTATATTTATAATAATAGTAATTTTTATAATTTATTACATATGTTATAAATTGGAGTTTAATATACCAGTTTATATAATTGTCACAATAAAAATATTCTTTACTTAAGATTGATTTGGCATTTGCAAATCACACTATGATGCTGTTGATTATTTTGGAAAGGTGATTTCCTGATTTTTCAGGCGGACAATTCATATTATGTGTCTGTCATTTGTCTCCAATTCTATCAAAAGAAATAAGAGCAGTCACAGCATGCTCCGCTTTCCACGGAATATATTAATAATGTTCTCAGAATCAATGCTTCTGAGCACTTCTAGGCAGTAGTAGCTTCATATTAGTAAAATATATTGCCCTATTAAAGAACAGGAGAGAATGAAATAAAGCAAAATCAGCACAAATAAAACTCATTAATTATGTCTTAGTGATTGGATCTTTTCTTTTATGTGAAGAAGCTTTGAAATGACAGGTGCGTACACTAGAAATGACAGAGTACCTACTTATCCCTGGTTCTGCACCTTCCTGGATCACAGTTGGTTAGCTATCATTACTTAATTTTTGTAAAGTGCTCTGAAGTTGAAATAACTCCCTAAGTGCTGAGTAGCATCATCATGCCTGAACAAACCTCATGGAGAAAAACATATGTTATTTTGCAAGCCTCGTCAGAAGAAAGTGAATATTTGCCATCGAAGAAAGCAAAACAGAAAACAAACAAATTTTTAAAAAGATGAAAGAACAAAGTCAAATCAAGGGCAGAAACATGTAGGGAGAAACAAAACCATGTGCTCCCTCAGTTCAGGCTCTTCTGGCACAGAGAGCAGGCAGGTCAAGGGGGAGGGTCCCAAGGACGGGACACACCAAGATTTGCAGCAGCAGAGGTCATAGTTTCTGCAACCAAGAGGAGGTACTGGCTATTGGTGAAGTTGTGGACACTTGGGGCTTCCTTATAAAGACAGTTTATTACATTTGTGGGTACAAGAGATGACTATCATTCCAGGGACTTCCTGTTTTGATGGTTCATGTCTACTAAAGAGCAGCAGAGCAAATGACAGTGAATGTGACTCTGCATGTGATACCATGCATAAGTTATCTTATAGGCAGATTGATTGCACTACTGGTAACAAACTTGGCTAGATGATATTCCTTAATACTTTTCATTAAAACAGTAATTTAGGGAAAAAATGAGATGAGACCAGTATAATCATTTGTTCACAATGTACATGAGGGAATGAACCAGAATATCACAAGCACAAGAATAGTAATAAGCCTAAAAGAGATGAGTTATAGTAATATACTAAACATAGTAGCCTCTATTGAATGGTCTGCATATGTTTATCAGGGACACATTATAACTTTTTTGAGAACCTATCCTCTCTTTCTCTATCTCTATACCTATGTATAAGACATAAAACATATATATATACTACATGTACATGTTTTAATATACAAATATTTATATAAAATATTTATATAAATATATGTATATTCCTGTATTTATAAATAAGATATATTTAACATTACCCAGGCTACATTCATTATTTTATATTCAGCATTATTAATCATTATTCTTGTACTCATTTTTCTTTGATTTTTAAAATAAATTAAAAGCGAAAAGTTTCATGGCTCATAAAATTATCATGATCCTTTGGCACTAGCCTACCGTGTCTGATACATAGATTGTTTCTAGTGTTCATAACCACTTGCTAATGTCAACAATTCTGATACATTCAGATGTCCTTAATTTTATATTTATAATAAATTAATGTTGGTAAGAATTAAAATTCAAAGTACGAATGGGCTCAGCATAAATTATTCATGTACATGCATTAAAGCACTTATATGGTTGTTAAAGTTTTCAAATCTGTTTCCCTCTTTTTATCCATAGTACTTAAAATATATTTGAACATGATAATGTGTATCTTCTAAAAATATTCTACAATCTGTATATATCATATCTCGACCAAAGAAGTAAATATTGGAAATGACCATATTGGTCAAGACAAGGCATGCATAACATGTGGGTATTGGATATTACACAAAATTCTAGAAACTTCCCCCACGTACTCAATGGGTGGAAATAAGGAACTCGAGTGGAAAATGACAGTTAACATGCTGATTCTGAAACGTTTGCATTGAGAAAAATGGCCTGAGAAAATAGAGCTAATTCCACTTCTGCCTCAGTAAAATTCTTCATTAATGTGAAATGCTATAGTAGTTAGGTAAACTAGAAGCTTCTACAATCTACCTTACATTCTGAGATAATGAAGTATGCTAAGCAGTTTTCGCTAGACTAAAAATATTTATTTAAAACGACCTACAATTTTGGCTTTTAACAAAGTCAGCTTTACTTTATCTGCATTAGAATGGTTATGCGAGGTTCTATAAAATTTATGTTTGAGTTTGACAAAATAATACCTACCTACTTGGAGAGCTATAAATGTGATAAGAATATTGAATATGTTAAATATTAGTTACCTTAATGAATATTGGTTTTGTTATGGCAAAACACACACACACACACACACACACACACACACACACACACACAATGGAATGGGTATTTTAGACCAGTGTAACAGCCACTCCTACAAACAGATAAATTACTACTATTTGATTTTCAGCCTTTTACTGCCTTTTTCCTCAAAGGAACTTAGGAAAATACGCTCATATATCACCTGTATAAAATAGGAACAATTTATGTTCTTTCAACTGTGAACACCAATCACACATAGACATTTGCAAATTTACATGAGATGAAAAACAATTTCAAGGCAATCAACTAAACCACAATAAAAATTACACATGCATCACAGCATTGGGAGAGAGATAAAAACTGTGATTTGCCAAAAGAGAATCAGTTTGTACATAACTCTGGCCATCCAATGCCAGTACTCTGAACAACAGAAAGGTAACACTAGGCAAAGGACACTGGAGATTGACATGCCAACTCCACCTTCAGTGGTGTGTGTATGTTTTCTGGGATGCAGAACTATAAAGAAAAGCTCTGACCGTGTGGAAATAGGTCATTTATATGCTGTTTTTTGTGCCATCCTATAACTGTTAACTAGAAATAATTTGGCCTGTTTTCAGTGGTTGATTTAAAGGTAATACATTTTACTCATGTGAATTTTTTTTCAAATTTAAAAGACTTTTAAAATATCAAATTGCTTTTGAAATCTAGTCAGTGGTTATTCAGGTGTTTAAGCTAAATTAGCCAATTTAAAGGAAGAAAAAATAAAAGACTAAATATTTTTAATTAGCCATGTCAACATACAATCTAGATCCTTTGGCGTTAAAAGTACAGTATTATTGAAGTGTTTCTACAATTAGTCTTTTGATTTTCAAACAAAAAGAATCCTTCATCAGGATTTTTTATTGTAGAATAAACAAACACTGAATTAGAAAAAATCCTATAATCACATTTCCTAGGATTACACAGAAAAGCAACTATTTGTTTCCTAATAGTTGTTTGGTTTTTTTTTTCTATTCTATGTAGGGAGTGTGTGTGTGTGTGATGTGTGATACTCTTTTAAAATTTACCTTTCTAACAACTTTATAACAAGAATTTTTACACATCAAACTTTATGCATATTTTGAAAGGATAACATAACTTTGGAAAACAAATAAAATTAAGAAATGCCCACTTAACTTTTACAAATAAAAGCTAAATTAAAATTAAAAAATAAATTAAAAAATATGAAATATTTTTATTGGATGATGTAAAAATACTGAATTTATCCAAATTTGAGTTTTAGGAGTTCAAACTCTTATTCCTTTATAAGTACTTAACGGTCAGCCATGGTCTAGATGTGGTTTCTCACTGCTAAAACTTGTTAATATTTAATTGTCAATGTAAAGGGTTTGTGAGGTAGGATCTTTAGGAGGTGATTAGGTCTTAAAATGGATTAATGTCCTTCCCCAGAGAGACAGGCTTAGTTCTTGCAAAAATAGATTAGTTCCCACGAGAACAGGTTTTATCATTGATGCATAATATTTGTGTATATTCAAGGTTCATGTGATGTTTTTGTTACATTCATAGGATGTGTATGATCAAGCCAGGGCATCAAGGATATTAATTACCTCATGTATCATTACTATGTGTTAGGTCATTTTCTCAATTCAAATCTTCTCTTCTGGTAATTTTGAAACATACCTACACGATTGTTAATTATAATCGCCTTACTCTGTATCGAACTTCGGATGAATGAAATCCTGTCATTTGCAGCAACATGGATGGAACACAGAGAAACAAGCATGACATGTCCTCATTCATATGCAGGATCTGAAAGAATTGATCTCATGGAGGTAGAGTAGAATGACAGCTACTAGATGTGAGTGTGTGTGTGTGTTTGTGTGTGTGCGTATGTGTGTGTGTGTGTGTGTGTGTAAGGTGGTGAGAGTTTGGTTAATGGAGAGGGAGTTTTTACAAACTGCATCAGCCTTCTTCATCCCTCTCTTTTGCATGCCCTTGCCTGACCACTTCTTTTTCACTATGCTAAAAAACAGCAGGAGGCCCTCACCAGGGCAGCCCGCCTGATTCTAGACTTCTCAGTCTACAGAACTGTGAGCTAAATACATATATTTCCTTTATACAACTTGCCCAGTACCAGACAGTGTCTTTTAGTCACAAAAGTGGACTGAGACACAATCATATGGGTAATATTCCATAGTAGATGATGTTCTAAAGCCTTGACAGACAAAATTAACCATCACAATAGGTCAATGAGGGAGGTTTTTATATTTTTATTTTCTTTTGCTAAATAGAGAATAAAAGCTAAAATACAGAGATGTTAAACAAATGCTCGGGTTCATAGAACTAGAAATTAATGAACTCAATATCTGTCCCTAGACAGTCTGTTGTTTGGGTCCACATTTGTCATCAGTTTCCTGGAATGTCTCTTCTTTTGCAACCCTGACAATAACTTATGAGAAAACTTGGCTAGTTTTCACACACTTACTTGTTAGAAGAACAGACATTATTGCATATTTTCAAAAAGATGGAACAAAAGCAAAGGACCAAGAATGGTACTTGCTATCATGGGTTATATGTGATGATGCAGGACATTTTCTCACAAAAAGTTGGAGCCTACTCTAAGTCAGGCACTGTTTTAGTGTCTTAGGGCATATTAAGAAATCAAAAACAAATCTCTCCCTTTATCTAGTTTATTTAGTACTAGTTGGGAAGAGAGTTAAGTAAACAGTATGATATGTAAAGGGATTACAATAGTGAAGAAAACAATAACAGTTGCCACTCTGATGTTAAAAAAAGCTGGGATTTTCAAAGACCAAGTGCAAATGTGAACCCAACCTAACCACCAGTGAGCAGACCAGACTGAGATGCATGCAACATATGATATTTTGAACCCACTGAAAAAGAAGTATTTTCAATTAAAAGTTTTTTAGAAGAAAGTTTTGCCCTTTCCTGTAATTCAAATGGATTTTTCTTTGAATTTATCAAAATTCTTCACCTGATGAGATATGATTTTTTCCTATGAACTTTGCAATATAGATTACTTCCTTTTAAAAATTATTATTTTAAGGATGTGGAGTACAATTCAGGGTTAGATATACAAATGGTCATGGTACAGGTAAAGTTTGGGCCTCACTTTGGTCCCCACTTCACCTGGTTTGAAATCAGATACCCTTATTAATGAAGTGTGCCCCTTCTTCCCTGGGTGTTTCCCACTACTGTCAATCCCTTTCTCACAATATTATGACAATTGTTCAGGGTCTGCTTGTGAGTACATGTGGTATTCAGTTCTTTCTGTGATAGATCACTGTTTGCTTAGGGCTAGTGCTTAAATCGGAATAAATTCTTGTGGTGAGTTCTAAATATATTGAGATATATTCTTTAGGTTGCATACTCTGAAACATAGTTCATTGGTCAATGCAAATTTTCAGTTCAAGAGAATATTTCATAACAAATCAATCTAACAAAAAATTTACTTCCTCTGTTCATTATATTCTGTTGCTAGTTTGATGTTTCCAGTGGTCCATGAGTTAGAAAAATTATCTATGAAAGCAATACATAACCACATATCTAAGAAGAACAAGAGAATTCACAAAGTCACATTTATTTTATGCCAATTTTGTTTTAAAATTCACATGATTGTATATTTGGAATACTTTATTTACATCTATGAAATGGGACATGATAATTTTTAGATACTAATTTATGCTTTTTTTCCTAATTACTGCTTTTTTCTTTCTTTACATATGCTAGAAGCAATTTCTGTGATTCTTTGCAATACAGAAAAGTTGTGGCAGGACCTCAAGCAAAAATTATCTATATTTAAACAGGTTTTTCATCTTGTGATATAAGACTTTGGTCCACCGAGGCTCTGTGTCCAGAGGGTGAGGAGGAGGAATTCTTCTGAGAACAGTGAAGTCAAAGGAAGGATTCTCTTGACTCAAAGAAAAGATTCAGACCCATGGATTGAAGAGCAGTAGTGACTCATGTCCAGGCTTCTAACAATAGTTTGAGGAGATGGTTTAATTTAAAACATCAGTTAGGATATCAAGCTTGCTGTTTTTTTTAGACCTGAATTTCTAGCGGGACTCTGTAATATATTAAACCTAGTTGGTTTATATTTTCAAGATAGAGAATAAAAAAAGTCTATAGGTTTCCCTCCTTTCTTTTATTTTACTACAATGACCATATATTAGTTAGTTAATATGAAAGGTAGTGACAAAGTTTCATAAATCAAATTATATAAGGAATACAACTAATCCTTCACATTGCAATGTATGTTTGACTTTACATTCACTATAAGTTTGACTGGAACTCTTTTTTTCTATAAGGATTTGCCCTCTCACTCTAAAAAATTGAAATGGATTTTTAATTTTATTGTCTAACTCTTACATACTTTTAGAAATCGTTATATGTGCTTTTAAATTATTTGACCTATTGGAATGCTAAAGTAGTAGAGCAATTTTTACAATTTCATCAACCTGCAAGTTATTCTTCTGGGTAATGCTTGTTAAAAGATGTGTAAGAATTATGCGTATTGACTCAAAAGACATCAGCCTGTGTTTTCATTATTATTAACATCATAATTTTATTTTTGTAGTTACATGTGAATCTCTCTTGATTAGCTAAATATTGTTTTAAATTAAAAGCTAGTAATTAAGCGATCATTCTATTTCATTGACATGTTACATGTTTTATTTTACCTTCTTTAAGAAGAATCCATCAGTGATGCTATAGATGTGTCTGCCAAATGTGTTAAATTGAAAGTAGAGCAAGAAATTCTGAAGTAGTCAAACATTAGAACATCATTCTTACTTGGATGCATTGAAGAAAGCTGAGCAAGTGTATTTCTACCTTCCCTAGCACGTGGTTGAGTACAGTTGGCCAGTTTTTCATTTTACTTGTGAGCACACTGAGGAAATTACCTCCCTGTATCATTAAGGAAGTGTGCAAAAGCCTCTGTTATTCATGTCCGTGCAGGCACAGAGATCAATTTTTAAAAATATATTAGTGGGAAATACCACTTTATACAGAAGAATATTCTTTCTCTGTGTCTAAAGTGACTAAGAAAAAATAAATCATGCAACATGAATATCTCCAAATACAGACTTCTGGAATAAAAACTGTCAATCTCAGAGACCTAGCTCCAAGAAACATCAACTAGCCAATCATCCACCTAGCACGTAGTGGAAAGGACATTATTTCAACCTCCAGTGAATAATGAAAGCTTTGATACAATCTATTTTGAAAGATAATTGGATACATAATTTGCTGAACAGACTATATGCAAGCCAATAAAACTAAGCATGTTATCTTACTGATATATATTTGCTATTTGTCTTTGTCATCATTTTGTCTTTGCCATCATTTTGTCTTTGCCATCATTTTGTTCACCTACAATGTTATTATTTTCCCAAAGAGTGCCACTAGACCTTGAGATGTTTTCTAGACAAGTAAAATTATCTGAAACATGGCTAATTGAACTTTACTTATTATAAACATGCACCACACTTAAGAAATAGATTATATTTTTCATGCACTCAAGTTCAAATTAGCTTAACTATTCTTGTTGTTTTTCATATATTCCTCCAGTTACTATCGCTTGTTTACAGTATCAGATTAAGAAAATATACATTTTATTACACACAGTTGAATATGCCCACCTTTGTGATTGTTTAATTCATTCATATATTCAAGACACCTTCATTGAGCTTTTAATTTCAACCTTTTGATCAACATTCTTGAGCACTTACTTTTTACCAAGCAATATTCTATCTGCTGGGGATACAACAGTGAAAAATAGAAATTATCTGCCTTTATGAGACTTAAATGCTCGTGTGTACACAGAGGAAAAAAATACATAAATATATTTAATGAGCTGAGAAGTATCATAAAGAACACTAAAGCAGCAAAGGAATAGTGAGTGAAGGACTTTGGGGTGATGGTGGTGTTATTATTGTTAGAATGGATTCATCACCAGCCATCACTCTATTATGATTACATTGGAAGAAAGCACCTAGAAGAAGCAAGAAAGTGGTCATGCAAGTGGCTTCCATTTAAAAGGAGTGGCAGAGTATGCTTGGTATGCTGGAGGCCAGCAGAGGCCAGTAGGCTCACCAAACTGGAGTCCACAAAGCGGGTGGAATGGGATGTGAGCAGTGAATGAGTCAAAGGAGGATAACATCAGGTTCTGCAGAAGTCTTTTTGGTAGGACTTCAAATTTAATACCATGCAAACTGCATTTTAAACAGAAACTTTCAAAAGATCATTCCACAGCTTTGTATAGTAACAACCGCAGATGCTGTGGTGGGCACAACAGGAAACAGATTCAGTGCAGCATTGAATAAGATAGGCCCAACTTTCATGGCGCTCACACTCTGGTATGGAGACATATGATAAGAAAGCTAAAATAAATACATTCAAAGGACATACAAGGTAGTGATAAATATCAGGATGGACACAAAACAGACTGGTGTGATGAGAGGGAGGGTAGGGATGTTACTTCTGTGTGCTTGACCAAGGATCTAACAAAAATTTTATTTAGGCTGAGACCTGAATAACTAAAAGGAGACAGCCATGGAAAGACCATACAGGTGTGATTGGTAGACACTGGACACTGCTAGGGGAGTGAGGGAGGGGAGTTGGGGGACACATGGCAACACACTGAGGACCAGGTCCACTATCAGAGGGAGAGAGGACCAGCAACAAGTCCAAACTTCTCCTGCATGCAACTTACTTATGTAGTAAATCCTCACTTGTACCCCACTACTCTAAAATAAAAAAAAATTTATAAAGAGAATTCTAGAAAGGAGCAACATGGGAAATAGAACTTATGTGAGAACAGAAAAGAGGCTTGTGTTTTTTGAAAAAGATGGAGGCAGAGAAAGATCAATCTTCTATGAACTGAAACAGCAAAGACAAGATCATGTAGACCTTATCGGACACATTGATGACTTTAGATTTAATTAGAGATGTAGGTCATCTAATAATAGGCTTGGTCTGAGAAATATATCTGTAGGCAATTTTATTGTAGTGTGAACATCATAGAATGTACTTACACAAACCTAGATGGTAGAGCTTACTACGTACCTAGGCTATGTGGTATAACCTATTGCTTCTAGGCTACACAACTGTATGGCATGTTACTCTACTGAATACTGTAGGCAGTTGTAACACAATGGCAAATGTTTGTGTATCTAAATTTATCTAAACAGCAAATGTACAATAAAAATGTGGCAGAGAAGGTTTAAAAAATGATACACTTATGTGGGGCACTTACCATAAGTGGAGCCTTCAGAACTGGGAGTTGTTCTGGGTGTGTCAGTGAGTAAGTGGTGTGTGAATATGAAGGCCTAGGACATCACTGTACACTACTGGAGACTTTATGAACTCTGTAAACTCAGACTACACTAAATTAATAGAAAAGATTTTTTCCATGATAAATTAATCTTAGCATACAATAACTTTGCCTTTATAAGCTTAATTTTTAAAAAAATGGATCATTTTGTAATAACAGGTTAAAACAAACACATTCTACATCTGTACAATTTTTTTCTGTTTTTTACATTTTTAGTACATTAGCGTTTTTCTACTTGTATCTTTTAATTAATATTTTAAAATTTTTGTTGGAAGCTAAGACACAAATGCACTTACAAGCCTAGGCCTACACAGGGTCAGGACCATCAACGTATTCCATGTCTTCATTTTTTCCTACTAGAAGGCCTTTGGAGCAATAACATGCATGGAGCTGTCATCTCCTATGAGAACAATGCCTTCTTCTGGAATACCTCCTGAAGAACATGCCTGAGGCTGTTTTACTTTTATTAAAAAACATGACTAAAATGTGTACATGCTAAAATATTTATAAAGAATGCATTATAGTAAATATTATGTACCATAAATCCAAAAAAGCCAGTACCAAGTCATTTGTTACTATTACCAAATAATATGTACTGTATAGAACCATGTGTTCTATGCTTTTGTACATCTGGTAGTACAGTAAGTTTGTTTACACCAGTATAACCACAAACACGTGAACCATGCATTGCACTAGGATGCTAAGATGACTGTCACTTCACTAAGCAATAGGAATTTTCCAGTTCCCTTTTAATTTTATGGGTGTGCCACTGTATATGCAGACTGACATTGACTTCATAAGCAAACAGAGAAGTCACTGGAGATTGTCATGCCAAGAAAGCAACATAATCTAACTTGTACATATTTCATTTGCGCTTTGAAAAATGTATTTCAGTGGAAGTGGGTGGCAAGAATGGAAGCAAGAAATAACATTTTGGAAAGCTATTTTCTTAATCCACAGAGAGATTTGGTTGTTTAGATTAAATGGTAGCTTTGAAAATGGAAAAAAAAAAAAAAAGAATGGCATTGGGGTATATTTTAGCAAAAGAGACATCTGGGCTGACACCTTACAGATTTGATTAGGAGCTAGCTGTCTCTTAGGTATCTGGCTTGAGTGAATGTGTGAATAGTAAAACCTGTTAATTAAGATGTGGAAGGCATGGGGTTAACACAAGGGGTGATGTAAAGGAAGCATTATTTCTCATTTGGATATGGCAAAGTAGAGATATAAATTAGACATTCAATACTTCTGTCAAGTGAACAATTAGACAGTTTTTCTAGTCTGTTTTAGTTTAAAGAAACATCTGAGGTCTATTTTGGTGAGATATACTTTCATGTTATCACTATTAAAAGTTTTTATGTTAGCTTTTTCAGAATCCCCGGGCTTTATTGGTCTTCTTTCTTTTAGCATATTATTCTAAATGCTTGTGTATATGATTTTTTAAAATTAAGAGACAGAAGTGGAGGTGAGGGAACTAATTTGAGACTTGGAGGCTCAAACTTGGATGTGGCTTATTTGACTTGAGTGGATTCTGTTGTAAAACCAAAACCCCGAGATAAAACTTCAAAGAACTTGCTTGAATCACACTGACCACTCACCCAGAGCCTCTATCTGCCAAAAGTTTAAGAAATTCTTCTCTGTGAAAGAAACAAAGTGTTTCTCCCCAATTGTGTAGAACATAATGTTTGAAGCCTCCAATATTTTATGTGTATTCAACCTACAGTCTAAATGCACTCAGTGTATTAAAAACTGAACAAGATCTTAGCCTTTAAAGTAGCCTACAATTTATTTAGAAATCAAACAATTCCGTGAAAACCACTAGATGCTATAGAAGATCTACACGGTAAACATTATGTAAGTGTTCCGTGTATGGGGCACAGACGTGAGGTGCACCTGTTCTGTTCAAGAAAGTTAAATAGACTTAATAAATGGTGAATCAGTTGAGCTATGTCTTGAAGAAGACACAGGATTTTCTATGAAGGAAGAAGCAGAGGAGAGGTAAGCTAAATAGCAGAATGAAAGTTTGAGCAAAAACAAGAGAAAATGAAAATGAATAGATGTTTGCATTACAATTAGTCATTTTAAAAGTCAGCTAAGATGGCATGGAAAAAAGTGATTGGAGAGGAGATCAAAACACAAAACAAGCTAGATTGAAAAATTGTTGGAGTGTTATACAAAGAGTTTGGATTGTGGAGAGTGTAAATAATGATGAGAGTAACATGACTATATTTGTGTTTTAGAAGGAAAACTTTGCTACATCATTTATAAAACAATAAGGTAAAGGAAAGGACAAGATTTCAAGAAAAAGAAGTGAATGGAATGGCTCAAGACAGTAATATTGAGATTAGAGGTCAGGAAAGTTTTGCCAGAAATTCCCAAGCTAGAGCTATAACAAGCAAGTAAATGTGCTATGAGAAGGAGAGTTAAGTGACAGATAATTCTGAGGCTCTCAGCATGTGTCATTGAATGAGTTGTGGTGTTGTCAACTGAGAAAGGAAAGCATTTGAAGAGGAAGTAATGGTATCACAAGAAAAGTCTGATATTTGAAAATTCAGGTGGAGAAAACTGATAACCAGATAGAAATACAATCTGTTCGGCAAGAGATCAAAGCTTAAGTCAGATAGATAAGAATATTAGCATAGCTAAGAAAGTGGCAATTTCTGGACTTCGTAGAGTCACTAAGAGTATGGTAAATTAAGAAAGAATCTTAGCATAAGACTTTGAGGAGTGTGGACTATCCAAGGATAGGCGGCAGTAGTTAAATAAAAGAGATCTGAAAACTTATCAGAGAGATCATGGATAAAAAAGAAGAGAGACTGTTCTAAAGACAGAAAGGGGTTTAAAAAAACAGAAAGGCAAGAACTGACACAAAGTAAAGTTATTGTGTATGAGAACATATTTACCATGGTTCTTATATCTTTCATCATTATTTAACACTTCCAAATTTTATTTGAGAATTTCAATCTATTTGTTCTTTAAGTTGCAGTAACATCTCATATATTTTTTCAAAATCACAAAAATTTAAAAATTGCTAAGCCACAAAATACTTTTCAAGCTTCCTGTTCCTATTTCATTTAAGAGAAAATTCAAAATTATAAAATTAATTAAACTGAATAAAGGTAGGAAAAATAAGCAATAGAAATAGAAGAAAAATGATAATCCATTTATCCTGGAACTCAGAATAAAAATACATCTCAAGGTCTATTTTTCATGTTTTACACTCAAATGACAGTTTGAAAATTTTTCTAGGGACTTTTTCTGAATATGTTAGTATCAGAATATAGTGATGATTTATTTTGAATCAATGTAATCTGCATTGAGTAATTTTATTTCCAAATATTTATTGACCATATAATACTTATTAAAATTCTGAGTGAAAATAGGCCTGAGCATAAGGAAACTTTTAATTTAGTGGAAATCAGCTCATTAAAGTCCCTGACAGAATGTATATATTGCTATACAAATTTATAGCTAATTTTAATCCTTCATTGCTTTTACTTCTGAAATGTATATATTGTCTTCATCCAGTGTTAGCTATTTAAAATATATTTGGCTTTTTATATATTGCTATGAAAGGTGTAGCTAAAAATCAAGAGATTCCTATGGGAAAGAGGGAGAAGAATACTCTTGGCTCCAGAAACAAAAACTTTTGTAACATTTCAACGTCAAACCATTAAATTATTGTGTTAAAATGTTAAAGAAAATGAATACATTTTAATTGCTTTGTCTTCACTAAATTCCAGAATGTTTTATTATTACAAGGATACAGACACAATATATAATGATTATGCCTGATATGTTTTAATAAGGAGGCTAGTTTCCTTTTATAAATACATTTTAGTTGTGGTTGTTAATAGTGCTCTTTATGTGCTTTGAACGAATAATTTAGTGGCCAGGATAGTCATTAGAAAGTGACTAAATTGAAAAAAAAAGTTGTCCCTAAAGTGGTGAATGATGTCACCTTTCATTTTCTTATACAAATTTATAACTAATTTTTACCATTCATTGCTTTTATTTTTGAAATGTACATATTGTCTTCATCCAGTGTTAGATATTTAAAATATATTTGGATTTTTATGTTCATTTTATGCAGTGGATACAGATTTTCTTTGTTTTGTTTTGTTCCATAACTAGTTCAAAGTAAGACATATGGAGCCCAAGAATGTGGTGATGCCATTTCTTGAGCTCTAAATGTTGTGAACGTTGCCAAGACACACAAGAAAATCTCTCCACTTGATTTACACTCTGTGTCTTAAATAATGTATTGTGCTAACTTTTTTTTAAAATGCTAAAATACAAATCATATTAGTATCAATGCAACATAAAATAAAGCAAATTAGGTAAAATATATTTTGACATATAACCTGCTATCGATTCTGTGGCTATTATTTAATATCATAATAAAACCTGGTACAAAATAACTTGGAAAATTATAGAAAATTTCATATACACCTATGTTTCATGATTTAGAAATGTTTGTCTAGCTGCTTGTTCAAGAAAGCTGTGAGATTGTAGCTGAGCTGATTAGAGTCCTAACACTTTTACAACAGCTGATGTATGCTAATGTTAGGATCCCCAAATGAATGATTAGTAATCATTCTGTAGTGAGCAACATCAAAAAATAATTTTGTAATCATGAATATTGTACTTTCACACAGTGTAAGACAAATTTCTCACAATATCTCAGAAAAATAAGACTTAGGAGTGAAATAGGAGCCCTAACAGGTTGGAAATGTTTACAAATAAGAAAATGATCCACAAAGAAGTGAGTGGTATTTTGGTGCCTTACTGAATGACATCAGGGCTTCTGAAAGAAAGCCCTATTTTTATTTCCTTAGGCACTTTCTTTAAAGTAAGATTGCTTTTTAGTCTGTAAAAAAGGAAAAAATAATTTTGGTATTTTTCGTAGACTGGTTTTAAGAAGTCAATCAGATAGAAATGCAAAGGGTTTTATAAACAGCAAAGCTCAACATTTGAAGTTTTTTTTTTTTTTTGCTTCTTACTTTCACTTGCTATTTCTGCTAATTATTTGACTCTCAGTAAACTGAACAAATCATAATACTCAATAATATTCCAAACTTTCCGTGATATATTAAAATAACAAAATGTATAAAAATGAAACAATTACTTGCTCCACCATTGAGGTTTTGTTCATGGCCTCACTACTTCCCCAGTTAGTGATCACTGTCCTTCCAGAACTGAACAGCGATATAAGGAGGACAGAGAAAGTTTCACATTTATATTCATGCCTTTGGTTTGATTTTCTGGCCAATTAAATGTTTTAAACATTTGTTCTTCCAAAAGTATGAATGTATTTCCTATTCATTGTGTGCCAGGCCCTGTTATAGGCCCTGGGGTGCAGTAGTAATTGGAGAGAAAGTGTTCCTACTCTGATGGAACACACATGCTTGTGGGGATGACATGGAGCCCAAAATATATAATATATACTTACAGGTGGAGATAAGAGTAGTGCTGCCCAAGAAACCCAACCAAGGGGTGTTGAGGGTCACCGGAGAGAGCACTGAATGAGGCTGCAGTCAGGGGTCACCTCTCTAAGGAGGTGACAATTGAGCAGAGACCTGAATAATGTTGAAGGAAGTAGCCATGTGAAGATATGGAGGAGTGCATAACACACAAAAGAAACAGCGCTTTCAAAACCATCAGGGAAGAAATCGATTGTTTGATTGAAGGAGAACAAGAAAGTCTGTGTCCTGGCAGCACCATAAAAACAAGAGAATAGTAGAGAAGGAACAAGAGCTGTGGGAAATGATGAAAGCCTGTAGAACATTTTAGCCTTTGTATAGACTTTGTATTTGGGAGGAGACCAAACACTAAATTAACAGTAGAGTTGGCAAAACTAATGACTGCTGAAAAAGAAAGCCACAATATCTGTTAACAAACAATAAATGTCCAGAACAGGAAGACATAAACACAAGCACAGGATTGAATTCGAAAAATTTAAAGTGCATTGGAATTGACAAATCACATTGGAATACAGAATCTCATGCTGAGCCCCATAACCGTTTCACAGGTGTACTGTTCCAGTCTGGGCCATTATGGAACAATGATTGGAGTGATTACATGGGAACTTTCCCAGTGGATTCTAATTTTTCTCTTTTCCTCTTTGGGACTCAAATAATGAGAGAATAGGGGAAAATCTGTATCATGTAGAATTTTTCCCCATTGGCCTATCTAGGCATAATCTCTGGTAAAATTAATCTTGCCTAATGATCCAACTTAATAATTTCATTTACACTGCCAGGGGAGGAAGTAAGGGGGCAAACTTCATCAATAGGAGTACCAGGCGAAGTGGGTACTAAAGTCAGGCCCAAACTTTACCTGTACAATGACAATTTGTATACCTAATCCTGAATTGCACCCCATATCATAAAATAAAAAAAAAAAATCATTTAAGATTGAGAGGATAATTTTCAAATATTATCAAGCAAAGACTACAACTACTAAGCACATTAGAAAAGTCTCAAGCCGGGCTCGGTGGCTCAGCCTGTAATCCCGCGCCTTGGGAGGCTGAGGTGAGTGGATTGCCTGAGCCCGCGGG
This sequence comes from Tarsius wallacei, assembly GCA_963574415.1. Lineage (NCBI taxonomy): Eukaryota > Metazoa > Chordata > Mammalia > Primates > Tarsiidae > Tarsius > Tarsius wallacei. The sequence goes on along the minus strand of CAUYQG010281064.1, from coordinate 78 downwards.
TTCGAGACCCGCCTGGGCAAGCGAGACCTCATCTCTACAATAAATCAAAAAAATCAGCAGGGCGTGGTAGTGTGCGCC